>CAAKHB010007521.1:347739-368476 GCA_901007665.1 Aeoliscus strigatus | reverse complement strand
TGTTATATTTTTTAAGTTGCAATGCATTTTTTGTATCAGTACCACACTTTTCCAGTTACCTTCCAAAGCACGGTGAAGATATTGTGAACCAGATGGTTGACACCTACACCTATAAATGCCGAACGCAGAGATAATTTTTGGATGTTTACCTTTTTTACCTTTCTCAGAGTTGTTTTGCGATTCAATGCTAATAAACAGTGGTAAAGGGACATGTCAGACATGAAATAATTCTTTTGTTGACCAAAATATAATAAAAATAATCATAATTTAACCAAAAGGAAAGAAATTTCTTAAGTTTACAGCTTAAAACGCATTCATTCTAATTGGTGTCATTTTTGACCCCAGGTGTAGGTTGAGGTGTAGGTATAGGTTGGTCATGCAACTAAGGGTTAATAGCAGAATCATGTCAGAGCTGTTGTAAGTATTAAGTATTACAGATCTTTTGTATTGAAGTAGTGTAATAGTATTGGCTTTCCATCAACTGTTATGTGCACATTCAGCCTTGTCTTTGATATGTTGATCAGTGGATCACTGTGAGTCCAAGGCTGGCACGGTAATAGTGAAAAATTGTAATAAGGAAACCCTCATCTATGTCCCTTCACCCAGTCTGTGTCCAGCTAGGTGATTTATGTTGGCAAAGGCACTGGCAGCTCCATGGCTCAGCAGCACTGAGACCCTTCAAAACAGGAAGAACACACTGCTCTCTGATGCACACAAGAGGCCGTAAACGAGCCAGCAAGAGTCCAGAGACACGAGGCAGGCATGATGATAACAGGTCTCAGTTAGCTGGTTCCTGAACGAATTGTCATCTGACCACAAAGAGGCTTTGTGAAAATACTGAGTTTAACCCTGTGTGGTGATTCAGTTCAAATATAAAACTACGCTACACAAAGCTAATATATTAAATTATGTTTTAATGTGGATTTAGTAGAATCCATGTTTCTAGACAAATGTGGAAAAGGCGTAATGGGTGATTTGTCATTAATTGTCACTTATTTCTTATATTGTAACTTAAGATGATAATTCGCATACAGTTGATTCATAGCATATTTAGTTTTGGTTCTTTTAATCCTGAGACAAGAAGAACAAATGTGAGGATGCTTACGAATTACAAAAAATACAAAACCAACAGAGAATACAAGTAAATAAATTAATGTACAAATAAAACATTTAATGATTTCACATCACTTTTGTTGAAAAACACTTTGAAGCCCCACAAAAAAACCCGTAGGAGACCAAACCGAAGAGATACTGAGGAACTACTTTTTTTCGCGCTGCCGTAACACAACGATGGTTGGTTGCTATGTGGTTGGTGTGATCACAGTCTTCTCCCATAATGCACCACGGCGAGTAGTATTGGGAAGAAGCTAACCCGCTAGTGCAAGATTAAATGGAAAACGCCTGACTAGATGTAATTCTCCAGTTAAATATGTTCGCTGATAGCTGCACGGCAAACCGTCGTTCGCGGTGTTACAAAGTACCGCTGTGCTACCTGAAACCTAGCTATGTTTGATACGTTTCCTAGCGACGCCTTCATCCCGAACCTACCGTAAAGCAAGGTACTATGACGTTTGCAAGTTTGATCATAAACTGGCTGACATCGTTACATCGTTGCAGCGAATAATGGGGATTCGACTCCATTGAATTCAAGTGAAGACAACTAGAGACAGTTTCAACAATGGAGACGGAACAGTACAACTCTGTGGTCTTCAATGTATCAAAAAGAGAACTGTTCTCCACTAATATTGGATATAAATTGATGCAGAGGCGCTTGAGGACTCGGTGGAGAATTCAGAGGTTAGTGCTCCAGGTTTGCTTTCGTCGATGTTTCTGGGCAAACCCCAGGTAAATCTGTCTGCTCCAGTATGAAGGACGAAGTGTCGTTGGAGAAGCTGACGGGGATGAAGTTGTGGATAACTGCGGGTCCCAGAGAGAGGTTTACAGCATCAGAGGTATAACATGGTTTGTTCCACAGCTGGGACAGGTGTGTGAAACCCCCGAGTTTGGTCACCCTGACAGGAGGAGCAGTCTGCAGAATTGTCCTGATTTTAGTGTTACTGATCAGCTGAAGTCAAGCATGAAACTTTGAAGAGTTTGTCAATCACAAAATAGGACAACCTCAGAGTTGTCAGTTCTGTTTTCATGTAAACTAACAGAAATCCAACCAAACATCTATAAAGTTTCATACGATTGAATTCAGCTGAACAGTAACTCAGAGTAGGAACTGCCGCAGTTTTCCTCATTTTAGTTTATTTCAATCAGCATCATCAGTCGACTTCTTCCGACGTCTCTAGACATATACAGATTTTCCAATAACAACATACAGTATGATACAATGCTTATATATGCCTGTCTTATATAAATGATAAACTAAGCTACAGACCAAAGGAAAATAAATATGTATAAATATTCAGTCAGCCTGCTTTCTGGTGTTGTGGGCCCATCTACTTCTGAATGTTGCTGTCGATTTACATTTCCACCCTTGCTGTCTCATATGATCTCAGCTGGAAGCACTGAAGAACTACCTGGATGGTGGTGGAAATGTCCTGGTCATGCTTGGTGAAGGTGGAGAACACAAATATGACACCAACATCAACTTCCTACTTGAAGAGTTTGGAATAATGATCAACAACGGTGCATAATTCTATATGTTTGTGTATTTATTTCACATCATTTCTGCATTTGGTGGTATTGAGATTGCATTCTTTTTTTTTTGTTTGTTTCCTCTGCGTTGGCACCACAGATGCAGTTATTAGAAATGTGTATCTGAAATACTTCCATCCAAAGGAGGCTCTTGTGTCGGATGGGGTGTTGAATAGGTTCGTTGCCAGTCCGTTCATAGCTTCTCTTTTTATCCATTCATACTTTTTATATAAATGACAACAATTTCTAACCCGTCTGTTTTTTCCCTTTAGAGAGATCAGTCATGTTGATGGAAAACTGAGGACTGGAATAACTGAAGATGAAAACACAGGGAACAACACACAGTAAAATATTTGCATTCATGTCCTTATCTCCAAAATTGAGTAACTGAGTTTTATTGGATTGGCATTGGAATGTAAGTTTGTCCTTTTTGTCATGTTGTGTGTGTGTGTGTGTGTGTGCGTGCAGGGCTCTCACATTTGTGTACCCATATGGTGCCACATTAAGTGTGATCAAGCCAGCTGTGGCTGTGCTTTCCACTGGGACCGTCTGCTTCCCCCTCAACAGGCCCGTCTTGGCCTTCTGCAAAGCAAAAGTCAGTTGTTTTATATTTTTTGCAATTAAAAAAAAAAAAAAAGTTCTACCTATTATTTAATTGCTATCTATTGTCTATGCAGCTTTAAAGTTGTAAAGTGATGTTGGAGGAAATATCATCTCTTTTAAGGTCGGTAAGCTGGTCGTTCTGGGTTCCTGCCACATGTTCAGTGACCAGTACATAGAGAAAGAAGACAACAGTAGGATTTTGGTGAGTTGACAACAAGAACGCTGAGGTTTGACAAATTACCTGTTTGATTGTGCCACACTGAAATGCAATGACTCTACACCTGAGTTGTATTTGTCTTGGGTAAGAAAAGAAATGTGAATGCGTACGTGTATTTTTTGTCTTTGCAGGATGTTGTGCTCCAGTGGCTCATGGCTGATAATATTCGTCTGAACCAGATTGATGCTGAAGACCCTGAGGTGAGGATGCACAGGATAATAATATTGTTTTTATTAAATCACTGACATCCATCTTGTCTGTTTTTGTCATCCAGATCACAGATTACATCACGTCACCAGACACGGGGAGATTGTCAGAGCAGATCAGAGGATGCTTGCAAGAGGTTGAAGAGAACCTCAGTGTCTTCACGTCTCGCTTCCATACGTCTCTGCACAATTTCTCAACAGACACGTTACCCCAGGTCATTCGGTGAGGTTTCAACAAACATTAGATGCCCACCACTCATTTTATTCTCAGTACCCTGAGGCTGAATATTATTTTACAGTGCCTACAAGCAGGTTCATGTAAAACATGAGCCACTTCAGTTGATCACGCCACAGTTTGAGACCCCCCTGCCTCAGCTTCAGCCGGCCGTAAGTTTCAGTCCTGTACAATTTAGTCACATTGAAATTGAATTTAGTCAGTTACAGCAGGTAGTACAGTTTAAATCCAGAAGAAGAACGGACTGGTTATAGTAATTGGAAATATAAAATCTATGGTTGTACATCTTGACTGCGCTATGTAGTATTGATGTATATAAAATCACAGTGTGGGTGATATCTTCTTTTAGGTGTTTCCACCGGCCATGAATGATTTGCCTCCACCCATGCTGGACCTTTTTGATTTAGATGAAACATTCTCCTCTGAGAAAGTCCGTTTAGCACAGCTCACAAATAAATGTAAGTTCCACTTTCAAGAAACAAATATTGTCTGGTTATTTTTTTTTTTTTATTGAAGTTAATAATATGTTTCTTCTCATAGGTACAGATGATGATTTGGAGTTCTACCTACTGCAATGCGGGGAAATTCTAGGTGTGACCCCCAAGTTGGATAAAGAACAGAGAAATGCAAAGAAAATTCTGGAATACATTTTCTTCCAGGTTGTAGACTTTAAGAAACGCAGTCAGGTGAGGATTTTTCAAAATGGCACAAATGCATTACACCTGAGGTCTGGTTCTAAAAATCTTTTTTGCAGGAGCACGACATTGACACAGAAGAAAAATTCAGGCCGTTGTAACTGGATCCTTGTTGGAGATCAGCTATTAAACTCTTCCTCTTCAATATTACTTTCATGACCGAACATTGGAAACATGGCAGTACTGAGATGCAGGGCCAGTCCTATGCTATTCTGGGCTGGACACCATGCAGGAGATTTTCATGTTTTTGATTTCAGTTCATGTTTAACCCTGAAATTAGGAAAATTAATCCAGAGTTTTCATGATTTCAGGAAAAAACATGAAATGGTCTGCTTGGCTTCATTTCTGACTCTCTGTGTGTGTGTATTTGGGTGCAAAGATTTACGGTTGATTTACTTTCCAACCCTCTTCTGACCCATTAATATTTACTTGTGTTCTTGCAAGGTGATGACATTATATAAAGTAAATACTTGTGAAGTAAACTCAGGGCAACAAGAATGTGACTGGGACATCCCTAATTATGAGTGAATATCAGGCATAATTTACAAAAGTCCTCAGGAATAACTAACAGCCCTATGACTTTCACTATGACCTCTGGCTGTTCTTTCTTTCAAATGAAACCCCAAAATAAACAAGTGCAGATGACGGTGCCTCGCTGACAGAGTCTGGCCATGTTTCTGTAATGTCACTCCTCATTAGCTGATGATGGGCTGGCTCCATGCTGGACAGCTGCGCCCTGTCAGTAAGATGGCAGGAAGGCGTGCACACAAACTGCACACGGGGCAGGCCGACGCTGGCCCTTTGCCTCTAACATCTGCCGGCATGTCAGCAACCCTTTCTGATGTGTAATGACATGGCAACCTGCACGTCCTCCACGTACATTTGTGAGCAGAGGAACCAAAAAGAGAGAGAGACACTGCTGTCTGAATGTAAAGAATATAAATATAGGGGCAATGTAATGTAAGGATGGGTGTTTCGCAAACTACCTGTGTTGTCAGGTTCTGTGTAAATATTTTTATTGAATATGTAAATGATTTTTATATTACCCGTAACATATACACATGACCTGTGAAAAGGGGTTGTGTTTGTATTTTTCACACAGCAGCTTGTTTTCCTTCCACTGCTGGATGAAGTGACGTTCAGCCTGCTCTTTAAGATAAGGGGAGAGCAAAGTGCACTTTCAAGGAGTGTGTATTGGGACGGGTGGGGAATATCAAATATTTGTTCTGGTTTTTCTGATGGTCTATTCTGTTGAGAAAGAGTTATCAGTCATATCAGGAATGTCCCCAGTGTGCCCACACATCCATTAACTCACCCTTGTCTTAGAAAAATATTTGTATGTGTAATGTAATGGATCCCAGTTTCAGGGGCAAAAATGATTCCACAGCTCTACTGGTTCATATTAAAACTTGTTTTCAATTGTGCAACTGTGATGTGACGTTAAAGCGGAGACTTTACAACATATGCCTTCACTCATGGCTGCTCTAATAAACAGAGCAAGCATGGCAGAGATGTAGATCATTTTTATGTGTATCCAACAGTGACAGAAACAGTGTTTCTGCCTGACCAGAAGAAATGGAAACCAGGAGACCAACATTTGTCATATGTTCCTGTTTTGTTCAAACAGCAATAAAAATATCGGATTTGCTTCTCATTAAAATGCGATTGGAGGTGGTAAAGCAAACAAGAACCAGCTGCTACTGATCATCCAGGCTGGTTGTAGCAAAAGCCTCTTATAATGAAGCTTACTCCTCAGACAGTTGGTTTATGTAAAGGGAATGTCAGAGGTCAAATGTTCCAAACACAGGAGAGCTGGTGAGTGGATGATTTGTGCTGGAAATGGTTCATTTCTTCAATACCACTGCTCAGTCAGGCATTCCTAAGCTTTAATGATCATACCTTCAATGCGTGGAATATCTCCAAACGCAAATTTATCATCGGCACATTTCAGGCAGGCATCTATTCAAATCTGGAAATGGTCAACACTTCACAGCCAAAGAACAATCAAATTTTCATGTGGTTCCAAATGACAAATTCCAGACCTTTAGCTTGTGGTGCATATTCCATCTGCGACAGAGAAAAGATTGTTTGATGGCCTGTGAAAATGCCACATTGTTAATCACACTTTCCAATTTATGATTTGGAAAATGTTGCCTCCTGTGCAAGAGCAGAACCAACCTTTTTATGATCTCTTTCTGCCAACCAACCAAGTGCATCATTCAATCATTAAACTTCATCTAGTGCCTGAAGAACAGGCCTTTGGCAGTGACCACACACGCTTCCATAAAATGTCCTTCATGTCCACTCAGACATGTGTACTTTGTTCCCGTGTTCCCTCTCAAACACAAAGTCCTTAAAAAGGATGCGACTTCTCCAATTCCTTCTTCTTTAGGTTGTAGTGTGCACTGAGTTGTCCTACAGCCTTGGCGTGCTCCTCGTCCATCTCCTCCTTTAACCTCTGGTGCTCCTTCAGAAAATCTGCCCACTCATCTCTTAAACGCTGCATGTTTGCCTGCAGCTGGGTGCTCTGGGGGGAACACATGATGACAACATGAAGTGCATGGATGCTCATCTGACACTTCTTTCTTTACGCTACTGATACCAATGGAAGACATTTTAATGCAATTAAATGAACAAGATTAAAATCATGTAAGATATTTTAGCTACAATTAAACAGCGAGAAGTGAGAAATTATACACTGAACTGGGGATGCTGTTAATATCAGGACATCAAGGTGGTCTAATAGGGAAATCTGTAGACTGGGTTTTATACATTAGTGCTTTGATTACACATAAATAATAAAACATAATATCATGCCTGTCTGTAAAAGTTGGTTGTAAATGTGTTCGCCTGTTCTTACTTGCTGTGACTCTAGCTCCCTCTGCTGGACTCTCTCTGCCATGTGATTAGCAGCCTCCACTGTGCAAACGAAGCAAAGGAACCAGTCAAAATTCACAATCAACCTGACACAACATATGATAAATATTGACATACTGGGTTTTTTTTAACCTCAAATGTTATTTCACAACTAGGAAAAAGTTTAAAATGTAACATTTGTGCTGCCATATGTTAGATTATTTGATGTACAGCATGTTTTCAAACAGAAACAGGACTCACATCGTGTAACGACGTTGGACAGCTGCTGCTTCACATCCTCTAAATCAATGGGAAGCATTTGTTCGTTTGCTTCTAGGACTGTTTTACTGATGTTCTCCAGCAGTCGGCTCTCCCTGTTTCCCCGTTTCTCCTGAACAACAGCAGACAAAATTATTTATATAGCTCCTTTCACTCGGCGCTTTACAGTAAATCTCATATAATACAATAAATAAACAAAATATAAACGATACAAGTTCATTTTTCTTAGAGGTTTATGTTTTTTAATGTTTATTCAGTGGCAGCTCTTGGTGCACCACATGACATGACATCATGACAAGAAAAAAAATGAAATATATTGGATATGTTTAATCTGTTGGATGAAGGGAGAGTTCACAAAGCTGCAAAGATACCAATGGAGTGAAAGTGAACGTGTGAGAGGACTTGTCACAGTTTTATATCCGAAATGATTCATTTCACACCTTGATCTAATATTTATTACCTCGAATTCTCTCACGAAGTAGCGAATCTCTGCATTGATGATAGGTCTGTGGTCGAACAGTCGGGAATGGATGTCACCCACATCTGCATCGAAAGGCCAGTTCACAACAGGATAGTTTGAATTATAAAGAGTAGGAAACCTTTACAACACCTTCATCACCGACATGCTTTCAATTTGACGTTAGCATAGATCCCAAACAAATCTATAGCATTAGCTATTAAGCTGTGTGATACATTTGAAATAACACAAAGTCTAGTCAGTTGTACTTTGAAAAGCTTGTGATCCGTCTGCATCTTGGGTCAGTTTGGTTTTACCTTTAACGATTTTATCCATTTTCACTCGACACTTTCACCTGCGGAGGCGCTAGCTCAGCAGGCTAATGGCTAACGTGGCGATAACAAAAACACTCGGGAAATTTCACACCAACATAAACGAACACAAACGCAACTTCCGCTCACATAAAGTTGACAACACAATGTTATTCAAGCCACTTGTTAAAAGTTCCTTTGTTGTCAAATGAAGTGAAATCAGCTGACACTAATAATAAACATTGACTACTACTTCCGGGTACAAGGCCGTGGGCTAAACCAAGTTGACAGTGAAACGGGGGTGGACCGACGAGCGAACCGTCCGTGTGGATGGACCTGTACGAGCATTAAAACAGTTCGTTGAATGTTTTACTATGAAACTGTATGGCTGTTATATGCTTATGTGACTTCACATTTCCTGCGTTTGTTAAAAAGCCGAAGTAGTGTGACCGGTAGGAAACGGGGTTTTCCAGGCTGAGGACAGCAGGTGTCAGTCTTGCACTATGGTAGCAACCTCTTGAGTCCACTCAACCAACAACTAACCGAACGCACGAATGAATGTATTCACTCCCTTTGGGGTTCCTAATGATGTGGCCTGGTGTAAATATGAGTCTAACCTTTCATGTTGTATATATATCACTGTTTTTGTTTTACGGACTTTGTGTTCTAATATGGTGACCTCTGCTGCATAGCCTAGTTGCATCTCAGTTGCAATTGAAAAATGTGGAAAAATGACTCAAGTAGTACATTTTCAGAAATGTGACATACATTTTCTACTAGTATGCAGGTTGGATTATCTGTTCATAGATGTCTCTTCAGTCATTGCAGTTCGTGAAAATATACACTTCATTAATTTTAGAATGGATACACGCATCCATTCACATTGTCAAGCATACCCATATCCTTATATTATCTTATATTTTATAACTTCCTTGGTCTCCTCATGCCTGGTTAGTTTTCTCTCGGTTCTCCTTTTCTGTCCACAGAACTGTTCAGATAATTTCTGACTGTTGAATGGGTGCGTGAATGGTCACCTATATCTAGATGGAAGATGTACTTGAATCTCTCTTAAAACTGGCAAAGTTCTGAATTTTTTAATGTCACTTCATGAAATGCAAACGCATTGTTTACATGAATTTTTGAATTCTGAACATGGTTCAGTCCAGCGTTGTTGGAACCCAGTTTTGCATATCAGCTGTGGAAAAGTTTATTTGTCGCATATATTCATCAGGACTGTCATGCTCACTTAAGAGAATATCACAACTTACGTCCCCCCACTGTCCACATTGTTTAGCTAAACAGCTATTACATGCACCATTAGTTTTGATTTGAGCCTATTAGGGAGATTAAATGATTGATCAAGAGCCAAGGGACATGAACAGTCCCATCACCACAGCCTCGTGTTTTAGCAAAGAAGCACTAGAGGATCTCTGACGACAAGGGAAGCTTCTGTCAAAGGAATGTGCATCTGCTTGTTGTGTTTATTCATAACCTCTGCAGGGGAAATTTAAGATCATTCACATCAACTCCAAGACTGGTTGGGAGGCTACTTAAATGCAATATTTCTGTCCATGGCTGAGCAGATTAACATAAATTGTGTAGTTTACACTATTTCCAAAGAGATAATAATATTATTTGACACAAACAAATGATGCATGTAATATATATTATACTAAGAAGTCAAATGTTTTACAAATCACAAAATGATATAAACGCTTCTTAGGGGAGCAATAATTGAATCTATAATTTTTTTCAAGTCTTTCACAGAATTGATGTTAAATAACAGTGTCGTAGACATATAAAGCTATATAATATAATAATAAATATTATAATTATCATTATATTTCCAATTATTATGACACTCTAAATTAATCAACCCTTAAATGTCATTTAAACTCCCCGTAACTTTGGTATTTAAATATTATGGAGAAGCAGAGTGAAAAAGTACAAACCTCAATGTGTCTAAATCTAATTTGAGATCACACAGCATTAAAGAATTTAGAAGCTAACATCAACATAATGGGGAAGTATGTGTCCTTGTGCATCATTCTCTGATGCCAGGCAGCAGTTTGCATGCGACAGTTCACTGCATGAGAGCAGATCATGTGTTTGTTTCTGTATCCCTGTCGCACAGGTCTATTAAGTAAATTCTGCTTTTTCATTTGACACCCAGGCACAAATCCATTCAGGGGCATTTTCCCAAACTGTTGCAAAAGAAGAGGCGAGTGAAGAATAGCCACAGGAAGCATGTTGATGCATAAAGCATAATGTGTATTTTGAGCAGCTTCCAGAGGTCGACGATTTCGGGTCTACTTAAATTTGTATTCACCTCAGTTAACATTATAAATACAGAACCACCTGTCCAGTTTCTCACCCCGTGTAATCTGAGATTGGCTGCAGATCCCTGCAACGGAGCAAAGGATGAACGCATCAATGCAACAATTTGACAGGTTCATGATAAATGCAGTTTGCTCAGCTTGAATAAACATGAGGTTAAGACCATAACAATTTTGTTGGAATTGATGAATGTTTAACTGACTTTTATTTTAAATTAATTGAAAAAGCTTTGAAAAAGCACCTTCAGCTTTACAATGCAAATTACCAACTCCAGAATAAGTATTAAAATCAACAGATTTAATAACAAATAACAAATTATAATCAGATTATAATACATTCTAATTCTGATGAAGGGAGGGTTCTTTGCAAAGACAGTATATAGCAGTAAATACATACATACACACCATTTCATAAATGTTTTACTACCTTTACAAATGAATGTACACATCCTTTAATCTTAGTTTTTCATCTTTCTATAGTTCTATCATATATTTTGATTTGAGAGCAGGCGGCCTGATTTGATGGTCAGTCTGCGTACCTAACAAAAGGGCATCAGAGCACATCAGTGAACAACGTTGTAGGCATACAGTCTGGTCCTTGAAGATATAACATTCCTCACCCATTTATTAAAATGAAAAAAAAAAAGTACACGTCCACATGTTAGTTGTACACATGTCGGTCCAAAGCAGCAGTGCTTTGCCCCCACGTGTGCACATGCTCGCCAGTAGCCAGATGACGGCCTGTGGCGATTCTACAAATGGTGCTTCAGCAATGCAGTGGGAGGTCGCTGAGTGTGGTTTACCAAACATGCCCACTGGCCTTGAGAGCTCACCCCAGTGACGCTCGGGTCTCTCTCCTCCCCAGTCGAACCACACGGCCCCTGTAACGTCAGCGCTCACATTACCCACTGGGTATAATTATTCTGCATTTTTCTGCTCCTTATTTTCTCTCTCGGTCTCTCACAGGTTCCTGTCTGTCTCTCTCTCAGCTCGGCTGGGTCTTGACACTGCGGTCCAGGCGGAGGGCCGCAGGGCCACTGCTTTGTGTTCACAACATGCTGAACGCCACTCACTGCTCCGCCGCTCTGAACAGGTGGGGGTGGTGAAGGCAGGGAAGGGCTGGGGGTGGTCTGTTACTCACTAGATGCCACGGCCTCTGGGCTGGAGGGAGGTGGTGGTGGTGGTGGTGTGAGCGGACCGGCTGCCCATCAACCCACCTACCTCCTTCCTTTCCTCCTTGCCCTTCACTCGCTCTGTATCTACTCTATCCTTTCATCTCCTCCGTCCCTGGACGGCAGAGGTCCTCCACGCCCGTTCTATACTTTCTTGTCGCTCTGCCTGCTGATGCTTCAGAGGTGACCATTAGGGAGAAAGAAGTGGGCATGAAAACAGAGGATAGAACTTGAAGATGAATGCAAGAAAGCAAAGACAAATATTTCAAATGTATTTCAGGCCCTTATATGTTAAAAGTCCAGACCAGCTGTGTAGTGTGACAACAGTCCATCCTAAGCCCTGATGGGATGACAAAGTGGTGGAACATGTCTTGCAGCCTGATAATCAACATATGTCCTTGTCATTCTTCACCTTTTAGGGATTTTTTTTCTCTCTCTTTTGCAGCAAAACTGGATGAAACCTTGTCAAATGGATCTTGCAGTGACAGTTGGGAGAAGTGGAAGTCTGTGTGTGTAGGAGGAGACCAGCGTGTCAGCTACAATAAATGTTTGGGATGGGCCCCTGCCGCCATTTCGGGGCTCATCCTGAGATTAACGAGAACTGCGCTGTCATATCACCCACGGGGGACTGTCCCCCTGTCCTCTTCCGTTCAAGTATTGGTAAGGGTTGCCTCTCTCTCCAAGAGGCAGTGTCGAAGTCGACTGAGGGCAACAGGCTGGGGGAGACTCCAGACCTGTTGAGGCAAGAAGTGTCCACAGTGAAAGCGACAGATGAAGGATGGAGGGAATGCTGGACCAAGATGTCTCTTTGTTGTGTGTTGGGCAACTGTGTTGCAAATAAACGCATGTAGCACAACATGCATGCACACACTTGAGCAGAGTGTAAACGGTGAGGTGGCGGGGGAAGCATCGATTGAGCCATTCTTGATTTCTTTCCGAAGTTTCTCTGCAGTTCGTGTGTGTGCTCGGCGATATTGGGTGTGGGACAGAACAGGAAAAACAGGGTGTCTGCCCTGAGGTCATGCACACACGATGCACAAACTCAAACACACACTCATACGGACACACACACGCTGCTGTGGCATGTTTGGAGCAGTGCCTCGTCAGATTAGGGCCATGCTGGCTGTGTTTGATGGCCAACCTGGACAGACAAAGCCTGCCAGGCAGAAACTGCTCAGGCACATGATGTCAGGGCGGGCACACACACACACACACACACACACACACACACACACATGCACACATACACAAAAATTATCCTGCGCCAGACCAAAGAGACAGATGACACCCAGCATGAAGCTAAAGCCAAATCTGTAAGCATCCACTGCGATCCAGCTGGCTAGCCCTAGGGTACCTGTCTCTACGAAGTGGAATCAGCGTCACCCCCGTGAGCTGTCAAATTAGCTCACAGGGCTGGAAATGCTGAAGAGATTTGGCCCCTCGTTGTGGAAGAGCAAAAAGAAAGTGTGTGTGTGTGTGTCTGTGGTTAGGGGTGGGGTGTGTATGTGTATGGGGGCTTTCATTAATTTATCTTCCTTTTGGGGAAAACGATTAAACAGCCATCAACATAGATCAGAAAAGGTATAAACCTATGGAGAAGAACGCCGAGCTATGGGATTCACACACACACACACACACACACACACACACACACACACACACACACACACACACACACACACACACACACACACACACACACACACAGTGCCAGGGGCACGTTTTCAATTACTGCCAGAGTTAAGCAGTCACCTGGGATACATACATACATGCACTATGTATGAGTGGAAAGGCATTTCCATCTTTTTTTTTTCTTCATCTTGTCCCACTTGTACGACGGCTGTAAATGTCAGGCACATAATCAACCATGACAGTGAACAAAACATTAAATGTTTCCCCTTTCTGTGAACATTTACATCATGAAGATCCCGTCCAAAAAGTGACTAACAACTGTTGAATGAGTGAAAAGGTGGATGATCCCGAGATGTGGTCTTAAATACATCATGTAGGTAGTAGGAAAAACCAGCAACCTTGAATGCATACACACATACAGAAAATGTATTTACATAGCTCATTTCCTGTGAACACGGCATCCACAGATAATAACAAGCACACTCACTCCACCAAGGCTACTGCAAACAGATGAAAACATGACTTCCTTGGCAAAGGTAACGAACAGGATAAAGCTCTTACCTGCCTGCACATCCACCCACATTCAAATGAAAACACCTCCTTAAAACAAACAAACAAATAAAACCATCAGACAATCTTGATCCTAATAGTTATTCTGATGATCTAATATACTGAAATTTGTCCATGTCCATGGTGGGACACTGACGTATAAGCACACTGGTCTTTCTGTGAGGACATACGGGCCGCCGACATCAACACCGCACCCTAGTGTGAGACAACGTTTTGACCCTTTTAGAAAGCCGGTCCTGCCCTGAGACAGACAAATGTGTGTGTCTGTGTTTCTGCGTTAAGCACAAGATGGAACCTGACAGGAGTTTAGCACCGATGACCACCACAGTCGGCATCAGCTTGAGGGAGATACTGTCAGTCTTCAGTCTCTTTATGAGTTAGGCCTCTCTGCTCGTGTCGAAAATAATAGACGAGAATTATGTGAAAAAACAACTTTGTGTAACAGCCATTTGTATTTTTTTTTCAATACAGTACAGGTAAGTTGAAGTTTACATATTTGGTCTGAGTAACCATGTTTCCAAGAGTTTCACTTCATCTCAGGAAATATCAGCAGTGGTGTTTGTTGGGTTTATTGCTGTATACCAACAGCTACAGGTCCACAAACACCCTCCATAAGTCCCTCCTGTCCTCCCTCCGTCCCTGGAGGTGCTGTGCTTGTGTCTTTGACCAAACTTCAGCCAGTCTTGACTGTAACATGCCCCATAGGAAGGAATGAGAGTAATGGAGGGTTTGGAGGCAGAGTCGATCACGCTGTGCCACCTTTAGGAAGTTAAAAGCCAACATGGCAGGGTGCGATGAACCTCTGGCAACACAGATAAACAAATATTTTTGCTGCTTAGCAGTGGTTTGGACTTTTAAAGACAGAAAGAGAAAAGCGTCACACCATCATTTTTCATGGATAAAGAACCAGTGGAAAATTAACATTATTTCCATTTTCTACACTTAATAAAGAATACATGAGTTTGAAAAGCAACCCCCCCCCACACACACACACACAGTCATTAACTTTTCAAATCAAAGATGAACGTAAGAAATGGATGTAATTGACATTAATTATCACAATTAAAGAAGTTGTACACATTTGGGTATCGTCATTTAAGTATTCGTTTCTCACATTACCTTACTTTTACTAGATTTAATGCAGCACACCTACTTGAGAACATGAGTGAAGCAACATCCGAACAAATGCATTAGAACAATCCACACACCTCATTAACACTCTGCCAGCACTTTCTGAACTATTTAGATTGTGTCTGTGTATCTGATGTGGGTGTTTGTGTGTGAGGCTTTGTCACATGCTGCTGCGGTTAGAGGATGAATGAAAGCTGCAAAGAGGAACATGGCAGCTGTGAAAGTCACAAGGGGAGTCCGCTGGCGCCACAAATAGGGCAAAGTATCCCTCCCTCTGGGGATGACCTGTGAGTGTGTTTGTGGCACTGTATTTACGTGTGTATCTTGACAAAGATCTAGGTGTGTGTATTTGCATGTGTCTGTGTGCATGTGTGTGGCTCATCCTGGAGCTAAATGCCACACACTGGAGTCTATTGTAGAGTCTATCTATCATCAGCCCACATCATCTGTCCCCTCACCCATCCCTCTGTCTCATCATGAGCATCTTTCATTGCCCGCTCACCCGCCCACCGTCACCCTGGAGGCAGACGCAGACACTGTGTGTGTGTGTGTGTGTGTGTGTGTGTCCTAAGGAGTTCACTTTAAAAGTCTGGTGGTGTATTATGAGGGGTCAGAATTTGTCAAATGTACTAGATAGATACATCAGGGGATCAGGAGACACAGAGGACAATGTGCTCCCCTGTTCAAATGTCGATTTCACGCCACCCTCGTTTATGGGCTTTTCAAAGCAGCCAGCGATCAGCTGTGTGTCATGTGCTGGTAAATTTAGCCTCAATAAGGATGTTTTTTGTGCATGTTTTCCCGCTGAGATCAAATGCTGTTCACACTTTGCTAAAACACACAGTGCAGTCAGTGTCCCTCCGGGTTGCTGACAAGGCAGGAACCTTTCAGTGCCTACGTTTGAACATAATCCTCTCAGTATCTCTTCAGCTATGTGTAAAACATGTCTCCATTCCTTGACTGTCTTTCTTTCAGATGCAACTGGTCTTTGGAGCAGCAGGTGCGAATCAAGGCCCCGAGGCCCACGGCGACTGTACTGTACACACTGGCTGTAATTCATTTCACAGCCAGTGAGAAGAAATGGGGCCCCCAACAGAGGCTTCTGCAAATAGACACAAATTAGCTTGCCTTCAACCTTTTAAGCAATAACTTTGTCTTTTAATTGGCCATGCCTGCCGTGGTTTAGCACACGCATAACAAGCACGCTTTGAAAAGGATGACTACCTGGAAACACACACACACACACACACACACACACACACACACACACACGGGTTTTATTATTTTATACATTAGTTGTACTAGTGTGTAAAATAAATACGTCTGTGCTTTGAAGTGATTGATTGAGACTGAGATGTTCCTGCTAGAAGTAATGTTTGGATAAACTTCAGTAATTATTTTTGTTCATTTCTTATTCAAATATTAGACTTATCTTACCTTATTGATCTATCATGAATATTATATCTTTTGCAAACAGTACTGTCATTTTTTTTATTACATTATTATATACAAATTACGCATTGAAAAATATTGAATACAAATTCACTAAAAAAAACAAAACATCAAGTGTGTTTGGATGTTTTTAATACTTAAAATGTTGATTTAATATTTCCTTAATGATGATGACTCCTGTAGATTACAAGTTGCTTGTGTTTGTGTGTAAAGCAGATTTGTTTTTTTTTAAGGATCTTTGTTTTGTCGCATCTTCAGGTGCTTTTGCAGAAATGCTCCATTGGCAGTTCCACTCTCGGCCAACAGGTTTTCGTGTCATTCTGTTGTCAGAGAACGAAGAAAAGCACTGACCTCCACAGCAGCAATGGGAAAACATGCAGACGTGCGTCATGCTCTGCCCTCACATTTAATGGATTCACCCACACCTCACCCTTTCAACAAATTCTGTGAAAACTCTTTGTGTAATCGTGCTCAGTAAGAACGGAACACAGGCCTCTATCTTATCATCAGGATGATTCAGATTCTTCTGATGCTGATCTTTGGAAATGCTTTATTTGTATAATGTGTGTGTGTGTGTGTGTGTGTGTGACTTGCCAGATTGCAGTTTCTGCCCTCAGTCCACAATAAAACCAGTCATCAGTGAAGCCACCCTGCACACACAAGCGCACGCACACACCTCCCAAACCAGTCCTTGACTTCCTGTCTGTCTTTTATTCTGTAGATGTCTAAACCAACCGTGTAGGAGGAGAAACACAAGGGAAGCAGCAGCAAGGAGTCACACACGAGTTTGAAACTCTAATATGACTACTAACGAGTCGGGGGTGACGCAAAACAGCTGCAACAGAGAAAGCAGCAGTTGAAACATAAAATACTTCAAACAACAAGTTTATACAAATCAATCACTACTAATTTCTGATGATTAGAGACGATTTTTACTGCTCTTCTGTTTCAATGAGAGTGAGCAGATCAGTGACAGGTTCAGAATCTTTTACAATGATTGTCAGCCGCAATACTGAAATATGTAGATAATGGGGAGTAATTAGTTACGTGTTACATGTGATTTAATTACAAAATAAACACAACTGTAATCAGTTACATCACTGATGACAAATGTGTCATTAAATTATAGATAGATACTTCTGTAAATATTTATGATCACAGGTTTATTTACATTTGAACAATTTCTGCAAAAACCTAGGTGAGAAGTTCAGTAATATTATATTTGGGCTCAAATTTGAATCCTGATTTTGTGTGAATGAATTATGTTCAGTCTTCAACCTGTTTTAAACATAAAAATAACATCAGCAAACTGTGGTTCCACCAGTCACCAGAGAAGTGGACTGGATGTCCAGGATGTTTTTGTGTCATCCTTCTCTCCAACACCTACAGGATCTCTGGATCTGAGTGAGCGTTCATCTGTAGAACTGCGTCGTGTTAACCTGCACAAAGTTGTTTTTTGTGAACGATTTGTTGTGTACAACAAGAAACCCGACATCATATTTCACGTCAGGTATTTTGATTTGAAGTAGAGAAATGTGAACTTGAAAATCTAAAATTCTGAAGGCGTCATTCAGTTAAAAAGGCTTCGAGTCAGTTGGAAATGAGGAAGGAAGTGAGTCAAATACAAACATCCACCTCACAACACGTTTAAATGAAATGTGTGTTATCTGCTCCTCGATTAATCTGCGCCCAGGGGAGGTCGGAAAGTTTACATTCAAATCAGCAGAACTTAAGCTCCGTCTTTAATTGTCAGCAGATGGACTATCTGGAACAAAGTCGTTCTGCTTTTTTACGGTTTGAAGCATTGTGTCAGGTCATTTGTACCATGTTCCTCTGTCAGCCGCAATCACCAATCCCCATTAAAAATAACTAGCCGAAGAATAATAATAAAGCAAGAGGTCACGAAGGTAACAACTCCTATTCAAAGTTAATGATATGAAACTCTGTTTATGTTCTCATAAATGGTCACCAGTCCTCTTATTTTTAATCATTAGGGAAATGAGACATGGAACGAAGAAAAGGGAGTCTGGCAGTTTAACTGCAGGTTTAAATAAATTAGTCATCTCACATTAAAGCCAAACTATTATGATAATATAGGAAGGGGGATACAAATTAACGGGGCTGGTGACGTATGCAGATGAGCTGGAGAAATATGCAAATTAGGAGACTGGTGCTGCTTTTTCCCATGGAGGTCAAATTACAGGGAATGGCTGAGGGCAGTGTTCTGTGCCCACCCATGAGTCTGTCTCTCACACACTGTCCCCCCGAAATAATCCTCCTCTGTGCCCCCCCCCCCCACACACACACACACACACACACACACACACACCACCCCAGTCACAAGGTTTCAGCCGCAATTACTTTTGGTATCACTTCTCAATGAGAAGTCAACTTCCCTGGAGGCGTCCTATCAGAACCTATTACAGCAGGGGGGCAGGCTGAAGTTAAGTGACATGACCTGTGGGTTGGTCGGGGCAGGAGGGGGAGCATTAGGTGGTGGTGGTGGTGGTGGTGTTTGGGTATATGGCTAATTTGTGGAACGTGAATAAAGGGATGAGGACTCTGTGGTTGTACTGATGAGGCTGAGCGGACAAGAAGAAGAACTGTGTTCAGAATCACAATCGGTGTATAAAAACTGCACTGGACGCGAGTTACAAGACCTCGGCATGAAAAATAAATGGAAGACAAGACAGAGTGCCCCCATGGATGGACAGACATTCACAAAGTTCAGTCCAGTTGACTGGACAACCTTTCATTGACCTCCTTCACCCTGAATTCACCTCTTGACCCCAGGGGCCAATGCCGCACCCCCAAGACCCTCCACGACACACACACACACAACACACACACACACACACACACACACACACACGCACACACAATCTGTTTAACTAAAACTATGTGACTTGGAACCTGTTTCTGACCTTCAACTTAAAATCAAGTCTTCAACTTTGACGTCTGGCTGGAACTGGGCAAAATATCTATGATTCAAATTCAAATATGCGACATACGTGAGGAGCAGCAGCTGAGATAGGTCAACAGAAAGGCGGAGGAGCAACTGAGGCAGCTAATTCAAGAGCACTTGTGCTTGTGTGTGCGCGCGTGTGTGTGTCTGTGTATGTGTGTGTGCACATAAGCAGAGAAAGTTGAGGTGAAATCTCATGCAATCTTCTTGCCCCAGGTCACACATATGTACCTAAGCATCTACGTGCCGAATCAACCACCCATCTCTCAGACTGATGCGTTGAGTGGCTGCATCTTGTATAACTGTGCCTTCGCTGCACCTGAGATCCTTACGCAATCTGAGGCGAGGCTGCAAGAACGACTTTTATTATTGTTTCATAGTTTAACAGTTCAGTTCTTGTACAGGAGCCTGGTAAGAAACAATGTCTATTTTTTCTGACTTCATCAATGTCATCTACAGACAGGAGCAACTACAATCAAACCCCTCAAACACACGAAACTCATTGAACCTCCTGCAGCTTCAGAAGAAGAAGATTTTGAAGATTTTCTGATGTGTTGAGTTTGAATTTCTCGTTTCTAAATGAGTCTTGACTTCTCTTCACTTTGTGTGAGTATGAAGGCCTGAAGGCGCACACACTTTTCCAGGGATTAGTCTGGGGTTTATGCTAATACGGAACAAATGACACACACATTTAATTTGCCACGACGATGGGACCCATCAACTTCAAAACTTTGATGGGACAGATTCTGGTTGTTGATTCTCCAACATTCTGATCTTTTTCAAAACATTCAGACAAACTTGTTTAAACAATAATTTCTGTTATTATTGAGCAGGATCAGGTCAAAGGGGTCGTGACTCCAACCATCCCCACTCCGAAAAAGTGAGAGGACACTTCTGTCTCCTTGATGTCGACTTAAATAACTTGTTACGACCCCCCCCCCCCCCCCCCCCCCCCCCCCCCCCCCCCCCCCCCCCCC
>CAAKHB010007521.1:307159-329985 GCA_901007665.1 Aeoliscus strigatus | reverse complement strand
GAAGGAAATACAGATGAACCAATATGCTAATTGAAGTCACAGCTGTGCTGGTGAAAGCTGCACAGAGATGGGGTTGTGTTTCACAGTGTGTGTGTGTATGTGTGTTAGTGTGTGTGTGTGTGTGTGTGGACATCTTCTTTAACCCCGATGCTTTGTGACATGTCGCCCAGGCTGCTCTGCGCTATTCCCGGCCAGGAGACCTTGTATTCATGAATAATTTGCCAGTGTTAATCTTGAATGGTCTTGATTTATTCTGGGATGCCTTTGAAGAGCCAACAGGCTACGGGCAGGGACAGCTACCCAACTAAAGGGACAAACAACAGCAATAAGGGGCGCTGCGAGAAAGAAACGAGGGGCAATCTATTCTTCTTAGAAAGTTGAAAACATGTTTTCATAAACTTTACACTCCAACATTTCATTGCAAGAAATGTGAAATTGGTTTTTCAATTATTTTAAAATGATTTCCTGTTTATGATCTTAACTTGACAGTTGGACCGATCAGTTTTTAAAAGGACGTCCACTCATGTCATTTTAACCACAGTCCTCTGTGTGACACCCCAGTTTAGGAGAGTAATGACCCGGAACTAACATCTTTCATTTGACTCTATCAGGGTCAATGTCAGCGGCTGCATTTCCAACTGCTGACCACAAATGAGCACACAGGTAGATGTACACAGATAAATGCTTCATTGATCATAATCTGTCTTATTATGTGTATAACAAACTTGACAACTTAGGTTGGGTGACCTACTCTGTAACTATCGTACTGCGGGTCTTACATAAACCACTGTTTGTGTGGAGCTGTTGAGCGTACTGGTGGCAGGTACCTTCCTTCATTCCTTCTGGGGTCCGAGTACTCGAACCCCATGATGGAGACTTGTTCGGACCAAAGGGCCTCAGCACTGGATTTGCTCTGAGGCAGAATCACCACACTCATCATTCTTGACAGGATCTATTTAAACAAACATACCTGAAGCAAAACAGGGAGACTGAACATATCAACTAATAAGACTTCATAGTTTTACATCCATGCTGCATGGGGAAGGAGGTCACCATTTTCAAACTTTTGTTTAACCTGTTAGTTTTAGTATTACTTATGTTTAGTCTGCTCTTTCTGTTTTTTTGCTCAAAAAGCCATCAACTGTCAACTACGGTGCAGCTGAACATACTATTGCTTCACATTTTGCTCTCCTTGATTCATCTTTTCATTGTGTTCTTTTCTCATTGCATTGTAATTTCATGTTCACTTCCTATTTTTAACAAACATTTGAGAGGAAAACATGTTTATGGTACATTGTTAATAGGGAATAGCCTGTGGGACTATTTAGGAGCCTAGAGGGGTTCAGACAGAGAATACACAGCTTTAAAACACAAACACATATGTATTTAAGGTTTCTCCCCTTAATTTCCTATCTGCATTATTCACTTACAGAGGGTCTAGAGATTTGTATCACTGCGGATATAAACTGACTTCCTGGAATTTCTGACTAGGCCTGTTTTTGTATTTACAGACAAATAATATGTTCATTTCTGTTGATTATAGTTTTTTTTCAAGTGCAATTCTATCCCCTGTTGGATGAATACCAGTTTATCAAAAACATCACTGTTCCCTGAAAGGAAATATATGTCATGGCAGCAGCATCCAGCAGTTAACAGTGCAAAATGCATGAGTTAAGACAGATCGATGCGATCGAATGCGCAATGATGTAGAAAATAATAATAAAAGGCCATCAAAGCTCAATCCACCAGTACTAACTCTGAGTTTTTTGTGTGGTGTGTTGACAGGTGTTGTTATGACTCCTGGCTGGTGCAGAGGGTGAATGGTGCTGTCAAAGATTGGCCCTCATTCTACCCCCTCTTCTCTTCCTCTCCATCTTCATCTTTACAAATACAGTTCAATAAATTAACCAGCGAACCATGGCCTGTTTTTCTGACCGTAGTCACTGCTCTGTAATTCCGTGGTGTTGGTGGTGTGCTCGCCATTCTGTGGGTCAGGCTATTTGAAAAGGGACAACTGCACATTTTTTTCCCGGTGTGTAGTGTATGCAATGAACCTCTGTGTTTTAGAAGCAATAAAGCAATAACAGACCGGAAAAATCCAACACGATACCCGATACGACCGGGCTGAAGACAACCAGACTATGTGTGCAGCAGCCGTGACTAAGTGCACACAAATCATTGGAGGACAAAACAATGAAATGGGAATGCATTATATCGATTTCTGTTTTTGGGCTCTTTGAAGACACGAGGTAACTGACTGAGACGGACAGCCCCATCATTACACTGCGAGACGGAGCACCTCACCTTCCCAGTCAATTGGCCCACTCATGCCAGGGACAGGGGGTGGGGGGGTGGGGTGAAGTGGAGTAGTCGTCACAGCAGCAGAACGGGTAGCCTGCCTGTCATCTCCGTCTCGTCCACGCTTGCCAATCTCACTAACTATACACTCCCACAGCCCGGGCTCTATCTCTCTTTCACTGGCTGGGTTTTGTACCAGCACTGACAACCCACATATAATTAAGGGCCATGAATAGAGTGCTACCTATGAGTGAAACTGACAGTGAGAGGCATACCTATAGCTCCTCTCTTTCCTCTCCTCCTCCTACATCCCTTCCATCTCCTCTGCACTGGTTGAGCCGCAGCTCAGTGGAGCGGTGGGGAGGCTGAGGGATGGCTGCAGAAACCGCTGGCCCTAATTGATTGTCTCGTATTCCGGGGAGGGTGGGTCTGGTTGGGTGAGGAGGCGTGGGGGTGGCTGTTCACGTACCAAGGGGTGGTTGGGTCACTGACAACCCACCCCCTCATCCTGCAAATCCTGCTCTTCCCTGCTGGCTCTCTTTTTAAAGGACTGGATGAGAGTCAGACACCTGGTATTACTGTGTAAGTGTGTTTTATTGTGAAATGTAGACAATATGAGACAGCTGTGCCAGAAAGAACACGGTTCCAACTTATAATTTCACTGTATGTGTGTGTGAGTGGGATGGTGGGGGTGGGTACGGTGCCCCAAAAGGTCATGTTTACTCACGACATTTCTCTATGTGTGTCAACATGGACGGTCTGATAAGCGCAGGACATTTCTGAAGAATACTCCTGCGTCATTTGGCCGCCGACACCCCGCCGTTGTTCCACGCAGGCGACGAGAGGGGAGGCGGGGGGTTTTAAGTCGTGAGCCGTCGAGTGATTAGAGCAATTACTCGTCAAAGATCTGTCACAGCCAATCACATCTGTTCCTTTCGTCTCTGCCGTGACAGGCGAAGGGGTGACCCAGACCTGCCTGCATTGGATCGACTGCAGCCCTCTCTCTCTGTGTGTGTGTGTGTGTGTGTGAGAGAGAGAGAGAGAGAGAGAGAGAGATAGCTACACTGGCCTGCTCTCCTAGCCATAATCACTCACTAGCTAATGATTTCAGAGGCGGGAGCGATGTCACAGTGGAGGGTTGGTGACAGGATGGGTCGTTAACTGCATTCACGTGTGACAACCCACAAACATTTGTTAATGGCATCAAATTTAGAAATATCGATCACAAATATGGTTTCAAGCATCAATAAAGTCTGTGTTGGTATCTAATGTGTGTGTATGCGTTTGTGATACTGGCACACTTGTGAAGCTGGAACCAAATTCATCCCAGCAACTGGAAAACACTTCCCTCCTTTATGACTCTTAGAGTACAATTCATTTACATACCCAAACATGACAATTGTCTCAATTAACTTTTCAGTCCTCAGACTTTGAGACCGTCAATCAGGTAAATTAGCCACTCTTACTGTCATGTCACCAAATTTTTTCTCTTGCGTCTTATGTCTCTGGTGTGTCTCTTTATGTCGAGTTTCTTGCTAAACTTCCAAATGAAAACTGAGTGTGTGAAGCCAAAGGTGACTGTGGGCCCCATCGTATTCTACTTACATCAGCATCGCGATGGACTTAGTGTCTGCTTTTGATGCATCAAACACGAATGGAGACTAAGACAGCTAAAGAGTAATTCTTGAGGCTTGCTATACAGATCTTTTCTTGTCTTTGGCGTGCTGGATTTTCTCCATCAACCCACCCCCCCTTTGACTCTGCTAAATTCAGAGCTGGGCCACTGAAAACAAGGCTTTTGGCAGCAATGCACTGTTGTGGAGGACTAACCGGCCCTGTGGATCCCCTGCTGCGGGAACCCTGGCCGCACAGCTTAGAGATCGCCGGAGATGACCTGCATTTCTGCCGAGTGCCTGTGTTTGTGTGTTTATGAGCCTGTGGAACTCGCATTCCCGACTGACATTCTCTTGTCTTGTTTCAGCATCAGGTTAGAAAGCAACTTTCAGGTTCATTCAGTTGAGCTATTTATTTCTTCTTCTAGATACAAAAACATTTGAGCAACAGGAGAAAAAAAAAAATCCCCATAAAAACAGTAAATGGAGCTTTTGCTACAGACTTAATTGTGCTAACAAGGCTACGTGTGTAGTGGGTTTCAAATGGGACTGAATGGTGTCACACCGCCACATTTAGAGAAGGAGAAAAGCTTTTAATCCATTTAAATTTCATGTCAGCGTTTGTGACTTAGAACGTTTTTTTGTGTGTTTATCATCACCTTTACATTTGAACTGCACACATCGCTACAGCGATAAACATGCAGCTTCCTGACCGCCTCCTTTTATGCCACTGTACTCACAGCACCGATCAGCTCACCATACTGTGCTCTGTGCTATGTTTTTAAGTGATTGTACATCCACGGGCGTTACAATCTGACTATGAGCTTACATGCACAATACGGGTGTCAAGCTTTCTGATACACGAGCATGAATAATTTCAGGTTATATATATACCATGCCCTGTGTTTTGCAAATAGGGGTGATTATGAGTGATTATCCTCAAAAAGCCCTGTATGCAGCGTGTGTATGTCACATCTGTGTGATTACATATGTGCATAAATACAAGGATTACACGTGTGCTCCGTTGGGCCTTTGCAGTTTTAAGTGTGCGGGCACCCTGCCATTTCTGTCAACTCCCAACTATCTTATGGTATAAAAGGAGGAGAGACTATAGAGTGAATGTGTACTTGATGTATGTAGTTACATATTTCATATTTTGTTTACATATGACCTTTAATTGATGCTTTAAATAAAGTAATTTGTTCTCCTGCAGATTCATGTCTGTTGGTTAAATGGGCTAATCTTCCTTTGCCTTTAAAGAAGCAACCACTAAGAATAGCAAACAGTGACAATCTGCCAGAAACGGTGACTGGCTGGGGCTGGGGAATATGTGCTCCAGGCGTTTTCCAGCCCCATCTCAGAACCTTACATCATCTATTATTCTGTATTTTTTTTTCTTTTATCCATCTACAAATTCAAAATGACAGACACAGAAAAGCAAAAGAAGAACTCAATTTGTAATTTGTCTTTACATACAAATATTTCTGCTGGTTTTCATTGTTATTTATCTTTATCTCTGCTTCTGATTTTCCTTTCTTTCTTTCTTTCTTTTTTTTAAGCTGAAGTCAGATATATTGTTTGTGATGTCTCCATGCAGTCCGGCTGTCACCAGCCTCCAATGTCTACATTCTAGATATTATTTCTGGCTGTCTGTACTTCATCTTGAGGCACAATGGAGCCTCTTTCATTTTCTGTGTCATAATGCGATAGCACAAATTTCCCTGCGAGGCATCACACTATTGGAAAAGCGAATAACATATGTTGTGTCTCAAACTCACCCTTCTTCCCCTTATCCCACTGGTGCAGATGACCAGTGAGTCTGCCAGTGCCAAGGGCTGCGGATGAAGAGCGACGGCAGAAGAAGAAGAAGAAGAAGAAGAAGAAGAGTATTCTGGAAACGTGTCACATGGACTATCATTCATCGCCAGAGTGAGAAGCAAAAATAATATGAATCCTCCCTATCAAAAGCCAGAAGATGCGCCACAATGTATTAAATTCAGAGTACCACCACCACCGAACATGGCTCTGTAATGTATTGCCTGTACGTTTTATTGATATTGGAGGAGAATAGTCTTTGTGCCGCCTTAAGGAACCTTCACAAAGCTGATTATCTTTTCCCTGGCATGTAGTCTGACTTGGAGTTGCTTTCCAGGAGGGTGTGTGCTCTGTATCGGTGTGTGTATTTTTCTTTTTCTTTTTTTCTTTTTTATTGTATCATGTTTCACTAGATGGCTTGGCCATGCTAATCTTTCACTCAGCACCAAGCTTGCGGGGCATGCTGGCAGCTTTGTTCTGTGAAAAAAAAAAAAAAAAAAAAATACACACAGGATTGAATGCTACTCAAAGTACTACACACTGGCAGGAACGTCTTCTCACTGCAGGCCTTCCGCTAACGTGCCTGTGAGTCACGTTTCCATATGCGTCTGTCAAATGACTGCCAGGTAACTTCAGATGGCGTCTCCGTCCCTGGATTGGAGCATGACGGGTGCACTTATTAAAGCGAGATAAAGAGAGAGTGAAATGGAGAGCGAATAAGCAAGCTAGTGAGCAGCAAAAGTGGGAGAGTTAGTGAGATGGTGAGCGTGGGTTCAGATGAGGGGAGAGAGATGATGAAAAGAGTAGCCACTTGGTCCTTTGAGACTCCATTTCTTCCCTCGCTGCCAAATTAGCCCAATTAGTCAGAGTGGCCTCTGTTCAGGCTGCTGTCAAACCCCAACACCGCACATCAGCGCCAGCGGTCCTTCCCTCTCATTTAAGTCAGGCTTTTGACTCTCTCCTTTGCCTCGTCTCCTGAGCCACCTGCACACGTTTCCTCTGAACGATTGTGTGTTTGTGTGCGCGTTTTTTTAAGAGGAAAGGTTGAAAGAGAGACGTTCCCTTCAAATCAATCCCCGCTCACCAGCATGGTGCCTGCGTGTCCTTCTTTTAGTGCTGCAGCTTCCGAAGCTGGAGTGTGAGAATCTTTTCATTCCTCAGGTAAAATCTACCAAGTCTCTTCAAAGCTCACTGTTGCAGCAACTCTTTTATCTTCAAACAACTGAAGAACCAAACTTTTACACAGTGCAAAGGAACGCATTGAAGAAAACTGCCCTGAGCTGCTGTAGGTACTGCATGTGCTGATTGAAACACAACGAAGCCTCAACCCTTCCCCCCCAAAATAAACCTCAATTTACTCTAATTGTTTAGTCTGTCACTCTTTAACTCAAAAAGTCCTGTTAAGAGTAATAATGGGCGGCTTCCCCCACAGCATGCCCCTTGACATCATCCTGTCACTACTAAGTCAACAGCCCAAAGTCCCTTCAAAACAACCACCTCTTGTTCCCAAGATGGCGGAATCATTTAGAACTTGATAGCATGAGTCATCTTTCATTTCAAATCTGTAGAATTGCAGTAAGAACTGGTCTCTGATAATTACCTGCCCACTGGCCTCGGGATAACAGGGGGAGAAGGAGAAACTGGAGACAGATAGATATGGAGATGGGACAAGAAAGACATGCTTAATTGGACGACCTCGTTGCATGAACAAACACACCTTAAGCAACATGAATGGTGGCAGCGAGGTGGGAAAGCTGGAAAGAGAGTCAAAGCACACCCGTTCGTCTCCTTAATTGACCTCATCCATGTTGTATTTCACTGGTGGCTCTGTCACAGGGGGGACCAAACAAGGGAAAACGAGGAAGTTCTGTCTGGATGAGAAGAAGGTGGAAGTCTGTTTGTGGATCTAATAATTTGTCTAATGAACAACAAATATACACACTGTGTGAGCGTTTGTGTGTGTGTGTGTGTGTACAATGGAATAGACTTAACCTTTCTGCTGTAATTATACATACAGAATCACTACAATCATTTCATTTTGACAGAGGCTGTCAAAATCTTGTCTGAACAGAGCCTCGTTCTTTAATTGTAATGAATATCGAGCTGGATTTGTGTCAAAACATTTTTGAAGAAAACATCTGTAATGATGGAAAGAAGTCTAAAGAAGTCATTGTCAAAAGAAAAAAACATGTAAAGACTGATTTTACATTGGAAATGTAAAGTGAAATGTGGGAGAAGCTTTAAAGTCTGTGATTGGCTGATGGTTGTTTAGACGCCGAGGCTGTCTCATTGAGCGGCTGTAATGTGACCTGAAGGAATAGATGGATTGAAAAAAAGCTTCATACTAGTCCTTCTGATGCCAAGATCCCATACAGTAACCCCCCCACCCCCTACACACACACACACACACACACACACACACACTCATCTGAACACCCCGATACACACGGCATGACCCCAAAACCCCTTTCCACATAACACTTCACTCAAGTGACCTAATTGCTTCAGTGAGGTCTCCATTCCCTTCCTCCACATCGGTTCCTTTTGAACCCCACCACTTTTCCTCCTCTCTGTCTTAATCTAATTTCTCCCCCTCGTTCTTTTCTTCTATAATTGCACCATTCCCAGCCTAACCCCTCCCTCCCCAGATTCATTCTCTAACTAGTTTCTTCTCTTGAAACCTTTGACTAGTCATGACTACGTTTCAACAAAACACTACAAATGCTTCTCCACAAACATCCAACAAACAGCCGCTGTCACTTTCCAGACAAAACAAACAAACAAACAAACATTTGAAGCCAATACTCTGAAACATGAACATATCATCTTCTATTACAGCACAAGACAATCAACCACAAAAATATGAACAAAGTTGAAAATTACAGAGACAACTCCGTTGACTTGACGGTCTTTCATTAAAAACATTCAATTATTCATGCTCCTCATATCAATCTGCTTTACTCCCATTGTGGTTTGCTTGAGGGGATCAAGCCCACCACCTCTAACGCCCTGCTGGCCACCTCTTAACCCCAGCTCCTGCGTATGTCAGGCTGCTCTAGGACCCGCCAGGCACTTCCAATAGCCCACCAACTAATTAGGCCCTCTGCATGGGTCTGATAAGAAGAGCTCACCAGTCCTACTGAGCAGCCAAATGAGCCGGGCACGGAGACGGATGAACAGACAGATGGCTGCTCACTGACTGGTGGGAAGGGGCCGTGCAGGGCTGTAAAGAAGACCAGGGGCCACAGGGATCGGGTAAAAGGGGTCGAGGAAACTACAGTCTGATGTCGCCCAAATAAAAGATTGAGATGCAGAAAATGACAATGTTGTGGAAAGACGGACGGGCAAATATCGGGCGCGACATGACATTGTCATGGGAAACAAGACAATAACAAAATGTTGGCACGATATATGATGACCACAGGAGTTCATCTCATTAACCCTTTGTTTACCCCTCACACACACTGATGTTCACTAGTTTTACCTGAGGCGTCTTTGACTAAAGTGACCTCTGAGTTATGGAAGCCTTTAATTTCATGTTACATATTGACACGCGCAATTAAAACGATTCACCGGAGAATTCACCGGAGAACAGCACATTATCATAACTGAATGATGGATGTGTTTGCTTCAACCTGAAATTTTACTCACACTTAATGGACAAGACGTCTTGTGAGAATGTTTGAAACTAGAACAATATAAGACGTTAGATGCTATCCGGGCAACACACACACACACACACACACACACACACACACACACACACGCACGCCTTGAGCTCGTATGTGTCTAAATATGCATACAAACTGTCTCGTTTTACATTCCGCAGAGAGCATGTGTCCGAAGTTTTTCCCCCCGCCTCAGCAGATTCCTTGTGAGCTGTGAAGATTTGTGTGAAAGAGAGAGTCAAAGCTGTTCTCCTGCGTGGAGCCCTTTGTCTGTCATATAAAGAGAAAAAAAGCTTTTGCCTAAGTGTCGCTACGTGTGTGCATGTGTGTGTGAGACAGCTCACGTCCACCCTGGTGACATGCCAGCAGCAAGCCCCTCACACCCACTTTGACGTAGCTGTAACTTGGGAACCATACAAAGAAGGTGTGTGTATGTGTATGAGTTCATGTCTGTTTGTCTGAAGAACATCGTTCAGCACTTCCAAAGACGCCAAAGCATCTTGACAGCTGTGCGACGGCCAGAAGAAGAGCCAGTTCTCCCTTGACGACATGTCCCATCACGAGACACATTCACCATCAGGGGCTGCATCCGACTGTTGCCAGCTGGTCTCTGGGCCAAAACGGAACCGACCTCGTCGTTATTGTTCATTGATCTACTTAATGATTTAAGATATAAGAATAAATAAAGAATTCAACTGTCTTTTGGTGAATCTTTGATCGCTGCTAGCTCTAGCTTGTATCTTTCTTGCTTTAATCCAACATTTAAAATGTCATGTTAAAAAAAAAGTGGACTAATACAGATTGTAGCAGGAATACAGCTTTCAGAATTGAAGTCAAGTCGGCTGTGTAGTGTATTGCCCTGGGTCCTGTTTATTTACTGGTCTGTTTTTCACTGTTTGACTGCCAAGCCATGTGTTCTCAGAGATGTACTTAAACCTTCACATTAGAGGTACCCTGCTACACCCACCCAGACAACCTGCAGGTCACATTTTCAGAAATAGAAAAGGAACAATCTCTCTCAACTTTGACTCACAGAGCATTGAACATGAGCTCTGTTGGTCTTTTTTTTTTCGTCCCTGTACCACGGTTGGCTTGCATCCTCAAGAGGGAATCAGATCATTTGTCTTTGTCTAACCGAATCTTTTTCTCAAGATGTGTAACTTAAGTGATCAGAGTTCAATGATGAATAGGTGGAAGATGCCTGTTGGTGTCGCCCCTTCAGTTGGCAAGGTCTATCACTTGTTGCCAGGCTGTACATGTAACCTGTTTTCCAGGTTAAAGAACACAGGAGGGAAGAGTAAAAACGCTGCAGTGACAAGAAACAAAGTGCCTAAAACCAGGGGAAGACACAGGTGAGACAACATGAGGGCAGCAGAGAGGTTAAAGAGGGAAATGATGGAGGACACAGAGAGCTGATCATCTGACGGCGAGACACAGGTGAAAGCCAAATCAGGAAGTCAAACATGACGGTGGAACATGTCAAACTAGGACAGGAAGAAGTGAACGTCAAAGATCCTCCAAGTTCTCCATCCCAGGAAACGGTGGCACATGAGTGTAGTTGTAGCATGGACAGAGGTGCAGGTGACCAGAGAGGAACCGTACGTTCCTGTGACACAACTAGAAATGACCTTACTAATGACCAAACCTATTAAACACTGGAATACGTGTAATTACTCGATAATGTGTGGGGTTATGGGTGTCCCACAGGTGTATGTGCACTTGCTGTGTGTTGTGTGTGGTCTGAATGTGTGTGTCTGTGTGTGCTTCATTCCATCTCTCTCAGGGGACCTGCTGGTGAGGGCAGGCTCAATTGGGGCCGCCGAAAAGCCCTTGGCACCAAGCTAGAGTCTTTTCCAGGCTTATCCGATCACATTCCACTTTTGGGACTCTGGCTCTACGTCTTGCTGACCTCCCTCTCGTTCCCATCCAACAGGTCAACCAGCCTTAGCACCAAAGCGGCTGCCAGGTATCCAGCTCAATCATTTAAAGTCCGGCCAGCAGTCATTCACTACCTGGCTTGCCGTCTTTCGCAATTTGTGTCTCTGAATTGCAGGTTGATTTCAGTGTAACGGACCTGATGCCAGCTATTTCATATTAGGACTTAAGCACGTCTCTGGTTTCCGACTAATCAGGAACTGCCGCATATAAAGGATCTTTGTGGAAACCACAGTGCACACGTTGAATTTAAAATCCCCCCCAAATACACTGCAATTAATCTTGGCCAAACTTTTGATTCTAAGAAAAACAGACCGCAGGCTCTTTAAAGCTCCAGGAAGAGTATTATGACAGGATGGGAACATTATGATTTGGAATAGGAAACAATATTAGAAAATAAACTATTATGGTTTTATTTATCACAAATAAGAACAGCATTCTAATTTGTCAGCTTTTGTCAGACTTCATCATAAGAAACTACATTGACCTGTGGTGTTCACTGTCTGACAATGGGTAAGGGCAGTAGATTTCACCTACAAGTAGATAAGCACATACCAACATCAGTAAGTGCCCATAAAGATGTGAAAATGCAGAAGATAACCCAAAACAAAACAAAAAACAACAAAAAGAAAAACAGCATTGCACATTAAGTACACAGTTGTTTGTAATTTTACACATGGCGCGTTTGAAAAATGAAGTCTGCACATAAATTTACAATTCAGATGGGTTTCCTTAGGGATGCCCATTTAAGATGCATTGGTATAATATATTTGTTGTCTTTTTGCTCACCCCTGCCATTGAACATCATTAGATAATGCGCACTCACTGGTGGAATGAGAGCGGGTGTTTATCATCATTTGCCTGGCAAGGAGTCGTTAGCCGGGGCCTTGGGTCGAGTCTGCTGTAAACCAGACATAGTGCATTACCAACCACCACTGAATCTCACCGCACTCTGCGTTGCCTATGATCATCTATCATATCAGTTTTACATACTAAAGACCACAGACGACGAGTACCGTTAACGACATGCTTAGATAGAGAGAGAGTTGTGTGCTTGGACACTACACAAAAAGGGTGTTGTGTGTATGCATCTAATGGAAACTGTCAGACTGTTAAATAAACAAAGACCGTCTGGGCGCCATGTTGGTTCAGGAAAGGAAAAAGTCTTGCCTGCTGTGAAGGATTATGAGAGTCATTTTACAGGGTCTTGAGAAGAAGATGGAACTGAACAATCCCTGTTTTAACTCCATTATACGTGTCCCTGTGGGGTGCAATGAAAACCCATCCATCATGTTTGGGGAATAAAAGAGGATGAGGAATGGTCATAAGAATATTTCTGAATAATTTTCCTGTTTTCAGCATTTTTCCCTTTTTTATTCAGTCTTAGATTGACTTTAATGGATTTTAGGTTATTATAATCAATAATTGCTTCTTACAATAACTTTTCTAATACAAATTTATGATCAATTTCTCCCGGTTCAAAACTGTTCTCATTGGTCAATCACATCAGCAACAGTTCAACTCACTACATGTACAGTTATACAATAATCAATTTATACTTACCTAATTCGTACAAATGGGTTTGGTTTTCTTTCTTTTTGTTGTGCATGTAAGTGTTCGCGATCTACTAATATAAAGAATAAATAGATTCAAACATTGCCTCGAAGCAAACATGTGAGAAAAAAAATATCTTTACAATTTTGTTATTTTCCAAAAGGGGAAGGCTCGAAATACTTTGTGAATCTGGTTAATGGGGAGACTCATTTGACATGGCACCGCACGTTCAATAAGACACCCCTCCCGACGCAACGCTTTGCACTCTTTGTGTGGATAATTGAATTAGACATTTAAGGCTATTATTCTACTGCAATTAGAGATTATTTAATTCCTCCTTTATCAGAGGACTCTAATTTAAGCAGCCCACTGTCATTACGATCCAAACAGGGTGAGAATTCAAATAACATCCTCATCTCTTAATCCATAATATTTGTGGTAGCCACTAATTGCATTTTTATCCAATTTTATGCAGTTTTGCACATTATTTGATTGCATTAATAATCAGTGTGGCTTTTTAGTCTATTTGACATTGCATTGAATATAATATTGATTTTTTTTTAACCTGGATGTACTAGTGTGTGTGAAATGCACTGTGGAGGCTACAGGAATAATTATTTCAGTCGACTTCTGTTGCAGCGATAAGCTTGGCTAAGAACTTATTTAGAAACAAGAAAGCTGAGAGATGCCATCGTTATTAGAACAAACCAAACCACCTTTAAATGGCTGTTTTACTGTCAGCATCCATCCTCTTGACTGATAAATGGTGCAAGGAAGTATACATTTCTGAAGACAACACAGCAATAACACGGTGGAGAGACAATCATAGGAGCTGTGTGTTTGCTGTGTGACATAACAGAGATGTCTGCTGTGGTTGTTCCATACGTCACTCAGCTAATACAGGTTCGTTATCTCCTCTCCAGCACTGCAAATTGCAAATAAAAATGTAAATATACATGCATTACTTGTGGGGTTTACTCAAGTTTGCAGTTATTTTCTGAAAACCTTCCTCCGTCGAGACTGAAGAACTTTTAGAAACCTTTGATGCTTTGCAGCGTAGCCTCACTTCTCTTCAGAGTACCATACCTCTTTTTCCCAAACACGCACAGTTTCTTTTCTATTTGTTCCTCCTTGTCTCCCCCGTCTTCTTTACCCACCCCTCACCCTCCACCCCACGCCCTCCCATCCCTGGCTCGCCACAGAGCGTCTCCCACAGTGGGTAATGTGAATGGACTCAGTCTCCCGGGTGTCGAGGCCCCCTCTCAAGCCTTGCAGGCAAATCTGTGGCAGCCACTCAGATGGGAACAGCACACACGGAGTCTACAGCAGTCTGTAGGGGCAAAGAACAGAACGATGTGAAAGGATGATGATGGGTTTGTCTTGGACTTGGAGGATTATATCGCCTACTGCATGCAGAGCATAGCAGAGCAGGAAGCAGGCTGCCCGGCCAAGGCAGAGTGTTCTTGACAGTGCTTTGTTTTGAATACACAAGGACTTGACATATGCCTCAAATCGTTTGCTCTCACCACGCGGCAGATCCATGCTCAACTGTGATTGGAGACAGGGCCCTGCTGTCTGCCGCGTGTGTCTGTGTCACTGCGCGTTTGTGGAATTTATGTGTGTGTTTGCGGTGCATGTGTGCAGAGGGGGTGTACACAGCAACGTCCAACAGTGCTTTTGCCTGCTTCACTGCTCGTCTGTCTTTGTTCAACTTCCCTTCACGGAGCAGACTGCTCTCGCCAAAGTAAAACACAGCAGACATCCACTTGACAAATGAAAACATCGAAATCAAAAACCTTTGACCTTTTTCTGTTCTTTCATTTCTTTGCACGATGAGCTGTAAGGTATAAAGCAAACCTAACCCTACCTAACACAGGTGGGAACTTTTCCAATATCACAACATTTTGTATAATAATTGATTTTCTGCATATTTTCTCCGCTAGCGTGAACTTTCCTCACACCCTGCTGTTGAACACTGTGAGGCAAATAATCTAATAAGAGGGAAAAAGCATACTATGTGAGCAAGTTGAAGTATTCAAGGACAAGTTAGACACAAAAGCAATATAGGCCGATCAAAAAACAAGCCTGGGAAAATGGGAGAAGGGGCATTCGAGTTCCTTGTCAAACCTGAAATATTCATGTGACTAAAGCCATTAATGATTTTTAAAATCAAGAGGCAGGGATGTTACAGCCAGTGAGCACAAAACACGATATGATTACATTCATTCCAGTTGTAATCAGGTTGTTAATGTTTGTCAGGGATTACTCGGTAAATGGAAGAATATCATCTCAAACCCCCGATGATAAATCAAGGAACATTCATCTTAATCTAAGCAAATACATAAGTTTATAAGTTTCACAAATCTTTTTTCTCAAAATCTAATTTTAGCCAAAAACTGAATTGTCGGATGCCTGCAAATGGGTCTGTACCGGCACCACATGTACAATTAACCATGCTGGACCAGACACCATAATGTGCACTTTGTAAGAGTGTGTGTGAGATAAATGTGTTTGTAAATGTGTGATGCACCAGTGACCAAGAGCCAGCATAAAACAGTTGTGGTTGCCGGAGCATGGCCGCAGCATTTCATGCGACATTAATCTGGTTTCAAGACCAACTACGCCTCTATTAATGTTTTATACTTAATTTCATGGAAGTGGGGACAGGCTAATGCTGCTTCAGCAGCAGAACCTTTACCTGGTGGCAGTGGGTGGTGTGAGTGGGCGAACATGGCGCAAGCTTAGTGCATAGATCTTAGTCTGCATAGATTAACCTAAAAAGACACAAAAAAAAATCCATTTGAGGATTTATAGAACATAATATCAGAACAAGCCCATACAGAATGCTCTATACAGAACCTTTGATTATAGAATGACATAAATCAGTTGGTAAAAAAAACAGATTAAAAGTATTTGTAATCACATCCAGCACCATTTACTTATGGATAAACAGCTCAGAACCCGTGTATACTGCCAGTTGACCTCAAGAAGGACTATCTAAATTAGAAAATATTTTCCTTTTAATGTTTTAAGTAAGAGGAAGTGTAAACTGTTCACACTGTTGCTGCCACTGTATACCAAGGTGGTGCTGCACTGCATAACAAATGACATACATTGCCTCAGAGCAAAGTGCTAATTAAGGCTTGTCCCCCAACGCCAATCTAATTGTCCACATCCAGCTGATCAGGCATAGGAGGCCTTTTTACCAGGCACTTACTGAGATCATTGATTTGAGAAATGATCCAGTGGACTGCACTAATTCAGATATGACTGTGAGGGCATTTAATAGCATTTGGGGGGATGGTCTTGTAGATGTCTGCTGCAGTGCTAATTGTAGCTAATTTACTGTGAAGCTAAGCTGCCGTTGTTAGGGGAGTAACTAATGTTTTTGATGTCTGCTGTTTAGTGATGTGATCAAGTAGGAGCAGAGGATGTGAGATGATCTAGAAATTGAATGTCAAGCTTTATATTTGTCAAAAATATAAATTGTAATTTGCATCGTCTGTGTTTACACATGAAATTATGCAAAAGACAATGACCAATGTAATAATGCAATGAGATTCTTTCATACACACTGTAGGTCTCTGTCTACACTGTTAGTGAATACTTACATGTGAAAAATCAGACGGCACTGACCTTATTGTGTCATATTGGTAGATGAAGTACACAGTAGTAAACGGCTGCATTTTTATAGTGCTTTTCTACCTTAATGCTCTCAAAGTTGTTTGCAGAAGATGCTACATTTATGATTGCGTGTTATTGATTATCACTCTTTGTTTGTATTAAATGTAAGGTCACCCCTCAGAATAAGTATATGTCTCTGCTGACACCAACCTGGCAAAGAGCTGCTGGTTTGAATCAGGTGTGTGGGAACAGTCTGACATCTAAAACTTGCAGGATAGGCGGCCTTTGGCGGCGACTGCTTTTGACACCTGTGCCTTAGAGCTTCCAGGAATCATAAGCAGGTCTAAACTCTGGGAGTGTATGTACAGTATGTGCAGTTTAGTATAGTGACCAAGGTCCCTGGAGCACTTCCACAATGGATGCCTGCAGCCAATCCTTGGGCTCACCTGGCAGGATCGTGTGATTCAGAGATACTAAAGAAGACCAATGGCAAATGCATAGAGGTGACCTACCACCAGCTACGTTAGCTTGGCCATGTAGTCCAAATGCCTCATGGCAGACTGCACCGCAAACTGTTGTATGGTCAACTACACTGCGGGTGGCACTTGACAGGAGGAGCAAAAAAGAGATACAAGGACCAGCTGAAGGGGACTGCCAACTGTGACTGCTGGCGACAGCACTGCCGAGCTGAAATCTGTAAGATGGAGGAGGAGAGGACCCAGAGATTCCAGCACCACCACCACCACCCCCACCACAATCTACACATGCTCAACCTTCAATAACGTCCTGGAATGGTCCAGCATTGGATACAGCCATCAGAGATTGCACCATTATAGTCATACTCATCAGATTCGATGGACAACCATAAGTAAGTAAGTGACCAATGTAAACCTCAACCTTAGCCCACTAACACATTCTGTACTCTAAGAATTCATGGCTGATACTTGGTCATATGTTTAGCATGTGAAGGGCCTTCTCACTGGGTACTAATTCAGAAGATATTAATCTTCTTTCTGCCCGTGCCATCAGCTTTAAGACTGTCTAATGACTCGTAACCAAGGCAGTGCTCGGTCCTTAATGTGGGCCTACTGGGACCCATAGCCTCCCACCAGGCTGTCCACTCATCAGTTATGTTTATGGGGCAGATCTTTTTCTTTGTCTGTTTTACGTCTCATCTGTCCTTCACAGTGATCATTTGGTCTTTCGCTTGTATCGTCTAAGTCTGACGATACAACAATTATCCACCCTCCTGACTGAGATGTATCAAATTCAAACTTTTCCCAAACAACCGTTTCATCGTGTAAAAATAGAGTGATATTACCCCAGTCCGGCTCGTCACATCTGTGTTACCTCTGGGTTTGCCCTCACTCCAGCCCCCAGCCCTTTTCCATGGCGTATTATTCCATTTGGACTCCAATCCTATTTAGAGCCTATCCTTTCTCTTTGCCTGCCCGGGGCTATCAAACTATTCATCCAGGGGACTTCACGTGAACGGGCACCGTCATAAAAGCCTATGTTGGAAAAGGAAACGGTCAAGATATGTATTTCAGTGTGTTAGTGTTGTTTCAGTCGCGAACGATTCGTATGAAAGAACAAACCTTTCTGGGGTAATATTTTCAAGTGGTTTCTGTCATGTTTCAGCACCAAAAAGTCAAATGTCAAAAAGTGCAGTTCAGTGAACGACATTTAACAATTTTGACTGAACGGATTGTATTTATTTAGTACACTGAAAAGAACTGCCCTGCCCATTGTATACTTGCTTTAACAAAGCTTCAACTTAACACTGGTTGACTTCACAGCTGGTGGCTTTCTGTGTTCACCCATTTAGACACAAGCAAACTTAAAAGAACATGGGAAAGTGCTTGCATAGCACTATTTGGCTGCATGCCTCAGAGCTGCCAGTGGTGTCAGATGGGGCCGGTAGTCCTTGAGAAGAAAAATACACAGAGCGTGGCACAACATCGCCAGATTCCACTGTGAGCTGACAGGTTTCAGGGTTGCATCAGGTAGAGGGTAGTCATGAGGCAACAACAAAAAAAGACTTAAAGGTACATACCATAGCGAGATGTGGCATCTTGAGATTGACAGGGATAGACACGCTGCTGAGACAAAATCATTGGAGAGAAGCGCTTCAGTATGAGCTGTCAATGTATGGCTTAACACATTTTCCAATTTGACTTCCTCATCCCAATTTTTTGCCCTGGTGGAACCTCCCTGATCAGCAGAAAAGGAGAAAGTGCGCTGCCAGAAAAGAGGCAGGATAAAAGATATGCCCATCATCGTCGGCCTCTCCCCTGTTTTTGTTGTTGCTTGTTGTTGTCTCTTCCCCGTTTTTTACACAGTGTCTCCCACCAATTAGTCTGCGGGATGCTCCTAATGGGCCGCTGCAGCGATGTTTCAGGCGAGGCTCTTTGGTGTGCAGGAGTCAAGGGGAGCGGGTGAAGACAGGCAAGAAGAGGGATAATGTGAGATAGATTGACAAGCACAAGAAGGCATTAGGCAAATGGCATCATTAAAAAGTGCAGATACCTGGGCCAGGCTTCATGTGGCATCAGATGAGAGAGCAAGAGTGAGAGGGAGAAAGGGGGACACACGCCAGGGCTTAGCGCCTCCAGCTTCGCTGCTCTGGTAATTTTGATCTTCTTGCGCTTCTTCTGCCTTTTATTATCCTCCACCAGTTGGCTTTCAGGCATGCTCATGAGACCAAAGGAGGCTTTAGGGCCGCCCCTCTTTGATGCACTATGTGTGTCTGCCTCTATGTGTGTGTGTGTGTGAGTGTGTGTGCTGAGGTGAAATCTAAAGATTGTAATGAAAATAAATGAAAATTAAACAATTAAGACAAACAGCTATTATACTGTTATTATATAATTCTTAGTTTTTGACTATTTGACTAATTTTGATTATTTCAGTAACTCTAATTTAACTTTAATTTAAATTGTGTATTCATGAAACTGTCACATACATGGGAGTTAGTATGTGTCTGCCTATCTAGTGGTCTTCATGTTGTGTGTGTCTAAGTTAGGTTTGTCCATGGCGTGTGTGTATGTGTGTGTGTGTGTGTGTGTGTGCGTGCATGCGTGGGCCTGTGCACAGAGTCCTTTGCTGGTCTTCTTTGTAAATGGCAGCACAGGCAGCCAAGGAGAAGGGGGAGTGTGAAATCATTTGACTGCAGAGAATCCTGCTGGGTTGCCTCTGGCACTTTGTCAGACACACACACACACACACACACACACACACCGTTGTGTTTCCATCACTTCAGAGGACATATCATCCCGGTCAGACGTCACACGATGTGTCGTCAGGGATGTGCAGGTGTGAATGCACCTAAACGCATCGGGATCCAATCACTCGGACACTGTGTTGACTGGGGGATGTGGAGGAATGGACATCTCTATGGAAAATGCTGTAAAAAAAAGTTTAATATTCACCATATTACAAAATTTCATGTTACATCACAGCTGAATGAGAGCTGTGCACTGACATCACAGAAGGGGGCGGGGAAGGGATGTAAACCAAGCAATCAATGGGTTCGTAGTGCTTCACCAGAGTCCATGTCAAAGCATCCATGAGCAAGACACAGAGCTCTGAATTGCTCCTGATGCTGCTACATCAGTGTGTTTGTTTGTGTACATGTGTTGGCAACAGGTCGCGTGGTATTGTTGTTTCTGGCAGGAAGTAAGTACGTGTAGATGGGTAAATAAGGCTGTGATGTGCTTTGAGTGCCATTAAGAAAAGTGCTAGAAAAATGCAGTTGTTTACCCAGACTGTTGGTGGACTTGAGCATGAGAGGAAAAGGCCCAAAGAATAATTTCATCCATGTTCTGCTGCTACTGTGTTTTGCAGAGGAGCTGGAGCCATTCCCAGCTGACATGGAGAGGCAGGGCATGGCCATGTCAATCAGGGGGCCCAATAGTCCAAATCTCAATTATTTTGATTTCTGTGTCTCTCAGTTCCCGCCTGTTTGAGAACATCAGCACACACAGATCCAATCACAGGTGATGTGTTGAGATATAGATATAGTCAATTTTCTCAATACACAAATCAAATAAGTTTCTCAAATCACCAACATCAATGCATGGAGTGTACAACTCTGTGTGTGTGTGTGTGTGCTCTATATCTACAGAAGGAAGAAGGTTTCTTTCTATCTAATCACAAATTGGATTCTAGCACCCAGCATCGACCAGGATGGGAGAAATGCTCTCCCTATGATTGTCACAGACTGACAACTTGCTTGTTTCCGGGTGCAATAAACCAATGAGCGAATAATGAATAAAATAACCTTCCACATGTTTCAAATCCATAAACCTATCTCATCTGCTCGGCGGAGAAATGGGATGCAGTTTCACTTTCTCAGCATTCAACCATTATGTAAATTGAAGCCAATCAAACAGCCGCCATGGAGAAGCTTTGTAATAGAGCGTAGATTAGCAAGGCGGCTTTGAGTCAGCCATAAAAAGAGTCATATAAATGGGTAAATTCACCCTGGTGTAATATCGCTCAGTGAACTTAATTTGACTTTGAAATCACACTGTGTTACAAGAACATTATGGTAACCATTTATGTTCCATGGAAATTCATCATTGATCTTAAATGTTATGAATGTATTTGATTAGAAACCAGCTGCACCGTCACATAAACTATGACAGTATACCCATTAAACATTGGCATTAATGTTATACACATATGTAACATTTTAAACAACTTCAAAAGATGCCTTTCTTTGGGGGAGACTACTGAGCTGATTTTATAATAATAGATAGATAGATAGAAAGACAGAAAGATAGAGAGTACTTTATTAATCATTGAAGTTGTAAGTTAAAAATTGTAGTGTTACAGCAAAGCAGATAGAAAGAATATACACATAAGATACATAAGATACACAAATGCACACGCCTATATGTACAGTAGATCAGGAATTAATACACACAGACTAAGACGCCATATTCCCACTAATTACATTATAAACAATTCTTAACGGTGTGTAAAATAAAAGTTTTTTTCATAAAGGTCTTTGTTATGTTGCATATAGAAATAATGAAACTGAGAAAAAGAGTAAACTTCTACGCTCCAGCTCATGTTTGATGAGGATTGTTTTTTCAGTCATCCTGCTACAATCAGAGACAGTAGTAAAGGAGAACCACCTATGCTAACACGTCCTGAACTCACTGGAGTCATTCACGGATGAACAAAAGAGAAGTGAAATGAATAAAGAAACAGCAATTAGGTTCACATAAGAAACTCTGCAAACGCTCCTCTCTGCCCTTGCTGGTTTTCACTGTCCCCGTCGGAGTCAGAAGCAGGTCTGCCCTGTTTGTGTGTCCTTGTGTGTCCCTCCATCACCGCCAAAGACAAATCCATGATTAGAAAGAGGTGAGTGAACTCTTCCTCCGCTTGTGTTCCACTCTGACTTCTTGTTGTCCTTTTCAGTGTTGCAAGCCAACAGTGTCGACTCTGAGGATTCCCCGTGGTGACAGAAAACTCATGCCTCTGCAGTTGTGCACTGAGCTCGGCTGCAGTTGGTCGTCTGTGGATGTGATGCGCTGTGTGAATGTGTCGGTTTGTAGTTACGGGGTGGTGGATGTGACTATACAAAAGTTGTGACACAGTAAAGTAAAATGGCATTGTACATAGAACAAAGTGACCTGCAATTTGTCTCAGCACTGCATTATTCACATGGTTTATATGACTGAAAACATTGTTTAAGTTTATTTGTGCCAAAGAAGTCACCTGATTTAGATGTGAAGATTGTACGGGAAGGTTTTTCTTGAAAGGAAAATGAGGCTGGAGATGGGCATCTCTGTTGGAAATGCTGCTTTTGAGCAGAGGATGGATGACGGGGTGGTGGTGGTGGTGGTGGTGGTAAATCATCAAATAATCAGAAGGTGGCAAAAACTGCATAAACAAAGCTATATGTGACCACAATCGCAGGCTATTCAAGTAACCAAAGAATCAACACATCGCCATAACAGCAGAGAATCCAATGATACCAGTTTTATCCTTCTATGACCAAGACTCACCGATCCAGCAGCCAAATAAAATAAAGAAATACTTGCCTTTGAAAAACTCAACCAGGAATTTAGTGTTTGTACCTTTAGTGTTTGTGAGCATCAACTTTTAATCTGTTGACAAACTGACTTTGCTTGCTGCACCGTTCATCCTCCACTGAGGCTGACAGATGTATTTTAGACCTCGCCACTGAGCTCTGTACAGCTGAAGTCACTTTGTATGGATTGTGCATGTCTGCGGGCGGCACACCTTCCTGTACACATATCATTTTTTCTAGTGGCAACAGCCCCAGAAGACAACAGATCTTTCTTTC
>CAAKHB010007521.1:287633-301424 GCA_901007665.1 Aeoliscus strigatus | reverse complement strand
CCCCCCCCCCCCCACACACACACACACACCATGGCTAAAGAGGTGATGTTGTTGTGCATCGGTGCCAGAGATATTGTCTGCCACACCCTCTTTAGTTATTTGGGAATAAGGAGGGGTCAGAAGCTTCATACTTAATTAAAGCGGACTGGGATTTGCAGCGAATGCATAGGCAAAGGGAGGAGGACTGGGGGGCGATTACTGATGCAACACCCCGAGGACAAGAGACACATATGGGCTCTTTAGCTGCAGGCCTACCTTAGAAATCCATTTCAGTGCTACCTTGCTCCCATGCAATGGCTGACAGTGTGGGAAACACCATGATTATAACGTGTGTGTGTGTGTGTGTGTGTGTGTGTGAAGTTATACATTATTTGCATGTGTGTTTCCTGGCTCCAAAATGATACATGATGCGATTGTGTTGTGTCTCCAACCATTGCTCCCAGGCTCGCCCCACTCTCTTTCTACAGGAAATTAATAGGCAGCAGCTACTGATGCGTTAAATTACTTCACGTTGGGCACCACAGACAACTGGATTATTTATTCTTTATATTCTCTATATTAGAACAACTGGCGCCTGCTCTGCAATTGTTTTTATATTGGATTTGTTTCCAATTGCAGTGGGAAAAAATACTGTGTGTCATTCTTTTTTTTGTATGTTGTATGTTTTTTTTTGTTGTAATAAATATGTGCTTTTTATAAAAACGTGTTCTTTTAATTGATAACATAAAAGTATAAATGTATAAAATAAAGGCTGTAGCTCGGGTAACATCCAAGTGTTGCAGGGTGAAAGATGTCAAAGATATTAGAAATATGTTAACTGTTATTTACTCTAAGTATAGAGGTGGAGTACATTCTAAGGGGATGGATTCTAGCTCCAGCACTACTGATCAGTGTAATCATCCTGTCAATGGGTCTGGAAAGTTCTCTCTCTCTCTCTGAGTATATACTGGTGCCTATAAGTGATATGAAATAGTATGAGCATACATCAGCCAAACATAACAGAATGGAATCGTATACAGAGACTACAGTGCCTGCAAGAAGTTTACAGTGGATGTGGACAAGGATTAAATAAAAGTGGATGAAAACCATCCGCCACACGGCTGCGTCTGATATTTTTGGTCATTGCTGTAAAAGGACTGTGACTGCACTCATACACTATCTGATGAACCTTTTTTTCCGTTCTTTTCTCACTCCCTCACCAGCAGCATGTATTCTGCTCTGGTTTGTGTGTTGTGACGAGTGTGTTGTCTAGTAGTTCCCTTTGCGTTAATAATACTTACAATAACTTTCATTTATACAGCACTTTACAAATGTTACATTACAAAGTGCTTTCCATAAGAGCATGAAAACAAAGACTGCTGAACACAGGCGCAGTGATCTCATCTCCCCCAACATCAGACCACTGTCAGGGGGCATCTCCTTAAAACCCCTGCCTCTGCCTTGCCCGGCATCGCCTCATGCTGCCTCTGCACATATGCATGTCATGTGGTGTCAGTGCTAAGGTGCGCTGTGATGTTATTAGGCTTGATAGTAGCATATTCCCTGCTGATAGCGATGATTGCCACGCTCAGGTACAGCTCAGACTATGTGTGTGTGTGTGTGTGTGTCTGTGTGTGTGTGTGTGTGTGGGGCCTCTGAGCTGACCCTTCATGCTATGGTCCATTCTCAGGCTGACTGGTTCGCCCCCTTCACCTACACAAATCCGCAGTGAGGATTCAATATGGCAGCTGCAGGTTTATGGGGCTGACTCCCCTGTTTTCTATGCTCTACTTCACCTGGTTCTGTATCTTATCCAGCTTCTTTCTTTTTTTCAACCAATGCTCTTTTTCCATGTGACTGAGCTTTGAGTAGAAGGCGGTTGACTCACACACTGTGGCTGGTGAGGATCAGCGCTCTGGTGCTTGATTTCACATCCCCACATTCAATCTGAATGAAAGTTCAGTGGAAACAGATGTGAAATGAGCTCATGCCCTTTGTGGATGTAGAGCAGAGGCATTTCAGAGCATTCACTTTGTTGTGGCTCCTTTTCAGATCCAATATCTGTAGCCACCATGACCACAACAGACATCGTCTACTTGCTTCTGTGTGTTTGAGTTTAACAAGACAAAAAAACAAAAACAAAAACAGAACAAGACAGAAAGAACAAATGAGAAAGCATATTGAGATTGAAAGCATATAGATATTGGATGTAGTTGAATTTTCCCACATGTATTAAAAAAGTAGCACTGAGAAATATTTAAGTTAGCTGTGATTTAATATGACATTTAGTAGATTTTCATCACAAAGGGCCAACAGGAATCTCGTCTGTTAACATTCTGAATTTGTCCGGCACGCTGAACTTTATTGGATCTTATCTGTCCAGGCTTTGATTCATATATTGATTTGAAAAATAAATAAAAGTGATAGGAACCTACATTGGGGTGTAATGATGGACTGTGTCGACATGCAGGAGTGGGGATATGAAACATTGAGAGGAAATTAGATATTATGCCCTGAAGACAATGGCAGCCAGCAGCACATTCATTATTGGCTGGATATTTATTATTAAGAATTTCTCTTCATGAGTGACTGCTGCAGAATATTTCATCCCTGTTTGAACTACCAAAGGCGCTAAACACCAGAAAAAAAGAACAGTAAGAAAGCTGTGTGTGTATGCAAATGGGTTTGAGTTCTCGAGTTTATTGTCTTAGAAATGTGTTTCCTCTCCTGGAACATACATGCAGCCGTGTTTAGAAGTCCCTGATCTTGGTTGTACAAGGCTGTTATCACATATTCCAGCTGCACGACAACCTGACCCCATCCACAGATGTTAGAAAACAGCTGTTAAGAAGGCTAAATCCCAGTCAGGACGTCCACTGCTGCTCTGCACCAGTGTTAATCACAGCACAGTGAATTTCAAACATCAGAATGAAGAAGGGCGTCTGTCCAAGCCCCCAGAACTTTTATTTCATTTATCCTCCTCCCACCTCTCCGCTCCAATCCACTTCAATTATGTTTCCTCACATTTCTCCCAATCACTCTGCAGCTCAGCAGCACCTGTGCTAATTGCAGCAGCCACGATCGCTGATATGTTTTGCATCCTTGAAGGAGTTTAGTTGGGGGTGGGGCGCGGGGGGCAACAGATAAACATCCAGCCCTGGGGCTTTTCGGAAAGCACAGATCAGCCTAGCAGATGGCCATCACATTATATGGGGAGAGTTTCTCACAGAGGATGGGGTACGGGTGGGTGGGGTGTAATGAGTCTGAGAATGGAGAAGGTGTGTGTGTGTGTGTGTGTGTGTGTATGGGGTGCAGAAAAGAAAGGATGAAAGGAAATTAACCGCATGGAGAAGAACAGGATGTGAAATTCAAAATCAAGACCAGACCAAAACCAAACAGTATGGTTGAATGGAGACTCTTGGTGTGAATGGTCGTCTGTCTCCAGAGGTCAGCGCTGTGATCGACTGGTGCCCAGTCCAGTCCCTCACAAGGGAAGAGCAGAAGCAAATGGATGGATGTTTTCATTGATGTGGAACTACCTGACATTAGTATTTCTGTTTATATAGCTTTGAAAAGTGGGAATTTCAAATCAAGCATCAAGATTCAGTCATTCATCGAACCCACGGCATGGCAAACAATTATTCAAACATCTTCACTTATATGCTAATATGCTAATAAACTAACATGTTATACTAATATGTTTAGCCAAGGTATATATTGCGTGTGAGTGTGTGAGAGCTGATGTGTGTGTTCTCGTGTAGCCATCATGTTGCTCCTATGGAGCTGAGTGCTCACATAAGGAATGGGCTTCTGCCCCCCCCCGATGTGGCTGTCCGAGGACCACATATAATATAGCGGCCTATTTGCTGCGATGATGTGCCCCGGACACCTCTATTATTTATTGGAGGGGCTGCAGCTATGAGAGACCAGAGGTTGGATGGTCCAGGTCAGGAGTGTATGTGTGTTGGGGGTGGGGCCCTAATAGTGTTAAAAGGTGTATTTATATGAGATTTAAATACATATGAAGGTATCGCCACTGAGAGAAAATTATAAAAGAAAAAAGGTTTGATTTTTTTTAAACGGCTGAGTTTATTGGGAAGTAAATTCCTATTTCGCTCTGATAAACGACCAAAATCCTCAGCGTTTTAACAGAGGTCAGCCTTCTTTGTTAGGTGCGTTCTCATGGTGCTAAAAGACAAATGACGTACTTTGCCTTGGGTCAACTGGGCTTTCCCTTCTCACAATGACCTTTTCAGGGAGCCGGAAGAGAGCAGCCACTCCCACAGTGATGAGGAAGTATTTCACGTAACACATCAGAAGTGTATATTGACAAACTAATGTTCTAACTCCCCAGCGTGACCCCTCGACCACAGACTGTTCATCAATCAAGTAAACACAGTGCTTGAGCAAAGACGGCAAATAAAAATAGCTTCCTTCCATTTTGGTCACGTCTGAAATCTGAACCTGCAGCCAAACAAGTCATTTTCTGTTTTCAATTGAGTTACATGCTCCCAATCTGTGCAACACTTGCCACTTTGCTTCAGAGAAAAAAAAGCTAGCAGTCCTGTGTGTGTGTGTGTGTGTGTGTGTGTGTGTATTGTGCCAAAGTTCCCCGGAGGAGAGAGGATCTCTGTCAGCTTGTCATCAGACACAAGCTGCCAAATTTGAGGAAATACCAAATTACTAATTGGCCCAGTGTAAGGTTTCCTGCCTGGAAGTGAGACTGTAATATTTGGGCCTCTATTAGGATCCCAGAGAGCCACGCTCAGCTGCCCCCTGCTGAGCTGGCAAATCCATCTTTACCCACCAAGCCAGAGCAGCGATACACACATTAAGTGTTCAACAGGAACAAGATGGATCCTTCCAATGTTTGTGTCTTTGGAACACAAAACAAAAAGAAAAACAACTAAAGTTCATGAACACTTAGCTGCCAAATTCCCAGATGGACACAGTGATGGCTCAGTGTCCCACAGATGTTTTATGGGGACAAGTATGGGGAACATACTCAGAGGAAGACAATTTACTTTTTTTTCCAAACGACACATTTCATCAGCCGCACAATCATGTTCACAGACAGTGAAGTCGATGCAGCAGACCAATATCCAGATGCTGAATCAGTGTCGTGACACGACCTCTGCAGGCATGTGGTCGACGAGCTGCCAAACTGCTGACTCCCCTTCTCAGATATTAAATGTACACACAGGTTCATCTGTTGTTGTGAACTGGTGCCATACAAACAAAATCTGAACAGTGCAGTTAACCTAATACCTCTCTGACAGTGTCAATGGAAAGTGCACATTATTGTCCTTGTTAAGTCAGAGTTCATAGCAGAGTGGAAGCTCTGGATCACATTGGAGACAGGTGATGAAGTGGCTGGAGAGTATTTACATTTATAATCGAACTGTATTGGTTGAGAAGAAACAGGCGGGAAAATATCTCATCGTCGCCAGTTCCAGTTCAGAAAAGTATTACACATCAAAAGAGCTTTGTTATTGAACAGACATACACGTACACTAAACAGTGACTAGAACAGGACAGGCCCAGATCTCCAGGGTAATGAGCATCAATGAGCTGGATTGTGTGTTTTCTATAGACAACTAATTTATTCTGAATTATATTAAAAGCAGATATTCTGTGAAGGAACTGTAGCTAGCAGGAGCACGTACGGTCACATCTGTTGGCCGATTGGTTCACATAAAGATCTCATACTGAATTCATAGTAATTGACAGTGTTGATCATAAAGGTTGAAGTTGGAGTGCTGGATATCATCATTCTAGAGATGTCTAGACTGGGACACACGACGAGCATAGCATGGATCCAGAGTAATAGGACGGCCTCGACACGTGGAACGCTGCTGTTTATTTTCTGTCTAGCGGCACTTTTTTCATGGTCTCCTAATCAAACAAGCTTAGGCCTCGAGATGGATAAACACTCACACACAGTTTGGCAGAATTTCAACTTTCAACTCAAAGCAGTGGGGGGAAATAAAGTCATAGAGAGAGTAAGACATACCCAGGAGATTTCTGTTAGGGTCAGGGTCAGGGACTTGACCCCTAACCGTGTCTTAAAATCAAGTCTAAACGCTTAGACTGAAATTAATTTCATAAATAAAGAATGTTTCCAATATATTGTATATGTTACAGGTAATGTGACAAACGGGTTTGCAAACCACCTGTGTTTTCAGGTAATGTGCAAAGCTATCTAGCTAGCTTGCTAAAGAACCATTAGCTAGCACTTTTACCCTAACCCATACAAACCCGGAAGGGGTTGTTTGCAAAACTACCAGTGTTTTCTGGTTATTACCCGTTTTAAACATTACCCATAAGCTCTCTCTCTCTCTCTCCCTCTCTCTATATATATACGTATATAGTGCATAATAAAATAATAATTTTATTATACACAACAGCAAATTGACCAGATGAACCTTTGGTGAAACGATTTTGCGTTTATTGTAAAATTAATTTTGTCTCCACCCAAACACATGGTTGGCAAACAATGGCGGTCACTGGGGATGTGACGCGGAGAACAGAACTCTCCAGAATGTTGATGTTTGTTCAAAACTCTTTCATGAGATTACTACCAAGAACTAAAAATAAGAGTTATCAAGACTAATTTCTTGTACAACAATTGGTTCAGTCTTTCTGGCACATGCGGTGGCAAATATGCCTTTAGATTTTTACGTAGAAGTTGTTTTGGGGGTGGGGTGGTGGTGGCGGTAGGGGACAATTAAACAGAAATCAGACTTGGACAATATAAATGTTGTTTATGCATCATTCCAACATTTCAGCTTTTACAACCACTGAAGGGTTTTACAAGTCATTTCCAGTGCAAAACTGTGCCATTTGGTGAGTTAAGGCGCTGGCTTCCTTTCTTTGAAGATTGTTAGTTTTGCCCTGCAAGCTGGGAATGTTTTGTGTGCTTTCAGATGACCCACGAGCCACTGACCCGTTGTACAAACAGGGGAAGGTCCGTTGGTTTTCTAAAGATCGTCTGGATCACTGTTTACACCACTGGCACACTGGTAGAAGAGACAGGAAATCCATGTGTTCAGTCAGCTTTGGCAGCTGATTGGCCGTCAGACCCTGTGTACTCATCCTTGGCTCAGTGTTACTGACGATAAGGCCCTTACCTTTCTTCAACCTATCCCAGAGGACACGAGGGCCAACGTCTGTGTGCCTGCATAGGGCGCTGTCCTCAACCCGGTGTTACCACTTATACGTTTTGTGAGTGAAGTCTAACTTTCTTTCCAGTCAGCAACCAGCTCTTGAGGTCCTTAATTGAGGGAAGCTTCATTTTCTCTCTGTTTTTACTGTAAACATTCAAGAAGATGCCAAAGATCACCAGAAGGCCGCCCCAAATGTACCTGAGGAGGGAGGGACACAGCTGATTGGTAGGAGAAACACAACTTAATAGCTGTATTAAAAGAGGAAATGAAGAAAACAGTATCGCTGCAATTCAATTTGGGGAAAAAACACTCTTGCAGAAACAAGAGTCATTTGACAGTAAGGAAAAGTGAAAGAGTCAACAAAAATGACTTAAGGATATGAAAGCAGTTATCCAGTGTTACTGGTCAAAGGAGCGTGAGTGAGGAAGAAGCTGACTGGACTTACTGAAAGGTGAAAGGTTTGGCAAAGAACATGAAGGAAAGAATGATCGTCATGGCTTTTCGCCCCGTTGTCACTGCAAAGAAGAAAGACAGCAGGGTTCCATCAATGCTGGCAGCAAATAACATATAAGCATCTTTCAAATATGGGCTACATTATAATAAACGGCCATTGTATATTAATAATAAATACCATAGAAAATAAACCTCGTCTTACCTGTTACTGCCACCAGAGCACCAAACAGCTTGATCAATGCCAGCACAAAGGAGATGCCAAAATAGCCCGTCAGAGAGAAGAAGAATGCATAACCATACGTCTTCACAGGATGCTGAGACGACAAAGAGAGGAACAATTCAATATGGAGTCACTTCTGACCGACGCAGCTTCCTGGTGGTGAAGTAACATCAGGACGGGAGAGAGCTGATTTGGGTTCTCACCTCTGAGCAGAATGCCACGGCTGGTCCGAGCCCGCCCACACAGAGCAGCCCTGTCAGTATGTAGACAAAGCCAATGGAGTACGAGTACAGGACCTATAAACACATCGCGTAAGAAACAAGTGGCATCACTCATCACATCATAAGTTCTAAACTCTATTTACAATTCTCGCTGCCAGCAAATAAATGACACAGTACTGTGACACCATGACAGTCTAACAGAGCAACAGTTTATGTGTGCATGAGATGCCCTGAGATGCACGTGACTTTCTACCTAGAGCGGATTTAGCTCTTTGGATACATTTGGCTTGTCATGGCTAAATAGCTAGCTACATAGCTTGAAAGTGAGTGAGTTAGCCCTGGATTGACATGTCCAGTAGTACTACTTTGAACATCTAGGGGGAACAGTGAGGACTGAAGTGGGTCACTCCACCTTTCAATCACAAGGCCGATGACTGAATCAGTCAAATGACATACACCTTAACTGCCAGTGTCGTTCCAGCCAATCAACAGCTAAGCCCTGTGGTGTTCAATGATGTGGAGGTGTAAAGCGTCTTTTTAATTACTTCTTTTAAGATCCGTTTAAGACCACAGGCAACTTGCAAACTGAATGTCAAGATAGCATTTCTTTGTTGTGCAGACTACTCCTAGTGATCTTTCCTCCCCATTGGTGTGGAGACTTACAAAGTACCAGATTACTTACATCTGCTACAAATTTAACTTTTAATACCCCCTCATATATTTATGAGTCAATAAATAGGACTACCATTTCAGAGTTGGAGCCGTTATGGAGTTTCATGGCTTTCTCCTGCACATTTCCAATAGCAGCATCGGCACACAGTGCCAAGGAGATGAGGAGAACGCCTGAATCCACAAACAAACACAACATGGTTAGAACACACCAAATGCCAATTTCAACCAAAGCTGTAAAGAGAGGGGTTGGTGCCCATCCCTCCAATTTCCAATTTGTTCAGCTATGTGTCAAAGAAAACTGTCTGCTAGCGACAATCCATTTTCCCCTTGATTGTAATAATAAATCAAATTTATAAGGCACAGATCTTTGGAAATAAACGAGGATGTGGGTATTTGCATTCAAATTCCTACTCTACTGAAACAAGAGCTTTGTTACCTGTGATGTTGAAGTTGGGAGCCACTTTGCTATCAGCAAGTGTGAACCAGATAAGTCCTAGACTCATGCAAAACGCAGCAGACACATCAGCCACATTATAGCGTTTACCTGAAACACAGGTACACGACATTGATTCCATCTTTTAGTTGATATTCTGTAATCCCAAATTCTAACCTCCTCATTTCTTTATTCTAATTTGGAGACTTTGCGGTGCATCAGTGTAGTGGTACCACATCATCATGTCCATGTCAGACATGTCCATGTCCATGTCAGACGACCATGTCAAGCTGTGCTTGCACCGTCGTCTTAAACTGTCAGCTGCTTTTAAATAAAAGACTTTGACAGTGGACTCAGGTAAAATGCAAAAGTTTTTACAATGGGTTTCTTCGCAATTCAAACTTTTTGAAGTTTCACATGTACAGCAACAATCTAACATAAAAATGTGGGGGGAAAAAAAACAACAACAGGATGAAGGAGTCTGCCAAAAACAGGCTGACGGATGGATGCCTTAAGGATGACAGGGGGACGCAGCATCAGGTTGGCTGTGGTCGGCTTTGATTCCTCAACTCGTCTTTGAAGGGTCCCACATCAGATGCAACTCTGCACCCCTCCCATCATCCATCCCTCTCACTTTTCTTTCCTCTTTCCTTTCTAAGTGAGTTTCCACTTGACCCCTTGAGGGACTGTCCTCACATCTATCCATCCAAACGAAAGAGGGGCGGTAAGATGCATAAAACCTGTCTGAGGTTAAGGACACGGAACCTTGAGGAGGCCAGTGTGAGGATGAAAGGACAGACAGACCCGAGAGCAGGCAGAAACCCTGAGTGGTGCCGAATGGGCTCTGACAACCGAAAACAACAGATGAGACGAAGGTATAAAAGGGGCACCGAAGGTTGAAAGGCAGTCATTGCTTCAACAAAAAACGCGTGCAATGACTGAAATGAGGTGGATTAGTCCTCCCTTCACTCTATTTATATCTATACTCTTACAAACTTAATTTGATGTACTTTTCAGGAACATCCTTGCTATTAATGTCAGTAATATTATAATATTAATGTGTGAATTTCCCATGGAGATGAATAAAGTATCTACCTTTCTATCTAATAGCTGTTTTGCCTGTATGTCCAACTTTTAAACATATATCAACAGGATGTTTGCTGACCTTGTATAAACACTCCTCCAATCATGACAGGAATGAGTTTACAGCACTTGAAGATGACCTGTGTCGGGTAGTTCAAGTAGCCCAGCGAGGTATTGGAGAGTCCCATGGTGCCCACTGTTAGAAAGGCAATGATCATATATGTCTTCCCTGGTATTCTGGAAAACAAAAAACAAAATATGCTTTAGGTAGTTGTACCACCACTACTACTACTACTACTGCTAACAATAATGACAAAAGTAATATTAATAGTAATAATACATTTATTTATTAATTACAGTCTTACATACAAATAACAAATACACCAAAAGTATTAACCAATCACATATAACCGAATCACACAACAAAATAAATATGGATCGGAAGTCAGATTTGGAAAAAAACATAATCGAGAAACAAATCGAAGAAAGCATACAATATGAATACATGTACAGTATATGCACCAAGAACCATGGTTTTACTGATCTAGTTATGCTCAGCCCAGGTCTGGAGTCACATACTTCAGCCCTAAAACAATCATCACCCTTCACATGAGAAATAATTACGACACAGACGCCCTTCAGACAGCGACGACTGTGTGTCTGAACAGCTTGGTTGCATCATGTGACTTTCCCAGCTCTTGGACCAGCACTTCTGTGTTTGACCAGAAAATGCAACCTAATAATAAATGGCTACATTAATGAGAGAAAATTAAAAAGACAGAACAATAGGATCTTCCAGGTAACAGTGACATAATTTTGATCCTTTGGCAATGAGTGGATAGGTTTTGATTACCTAGAACCTAACAGGTTTTAGTGCAGGTTAGTTGTGTAATCCACAGCCATATGTGCGGTTTCCTCTTTCGCCTCCTTAAAAAGCCAGGTTAAAACCTTTTGTTGCTCACTAATCCTAGTTTGAAGTGTAGATGAATTACGACGCTTTTATAGACAAATGGATCATCATCAAAGTGTGTCACATGAATGACTAATCTGTACCTTCTGCGTTTGTCCTGTGTAAGCTGAAGTTCCACAAGTCCAAACACAGAGTAGAAGCCGAACTGGACCAAAGTGAGGTACCAACCAAATGGCTTGAATCCCTCGACAGAAAATATCAGCTCCTGCATGAAGGGACAGTGAAAATACCATCACAGTCTGGCCCAGAATGTTTCATGATGAAAAACAAATTTCTCCACTCCCTTCACAACAGCCACACACTTCCACTGTAGCACACTTTATCTAATTTAATTGGGATTTGTGTATTTGTGTGTATGTTGCCACATACCTGCAAATATCCATATATGAGGTAAAATAAGAAGACTCCTGCTACACAGATGAAAAACTGTGTGGGGGTACTGAAGCTGCTGAGGTTAATTCCCAGGACCCTTAGCTCCTCCAGAGACTTAATGTGAGGGGACATGACCTCCGTGGATGATGGGATGGAGATGGAAAGGTGCTTCCGTGAGCTGTTGTAGCCCACCAAGCCATATTTGGCGCTCATAGTGTTGGTAGCTGTGTCAGCAAAAAGACAATGATCTCATATAACTCTGTATTCCTCCTGCTAAACTTTTACCAACGTGAGCTTTGTTTTCGTAACACAGAGAATATGTTTAGTCCATCAATTCTAGTGATGCATACTTTTACCACTCTCAAATGTCATGCACAGCAGTTATTACCACTGAACAAACAAGGCTGTCCTGAAAGTGTTGATCATAACAAAACCATCTTTGATGCCAAATGATGACATACTCTGTTCAAATTCTAACACAGTATCATTATCTTTATTATTTTTTATATGCAAATTACTCATATTGACATCGGACAACTAGACACAATAACATAATGCTTGTAAACTTGTAAAACAGTTTACTCTGGCACTAGAAAGACATGATATATACTATTTGGCCTTGCACTGTTAATATCATTTTTTGGGGGGGTGAATTGCATTAACCTGTTGGTGACACTTATCAACGCATATGGTTTTATTTGCGCTGGACAAATGTGGAAATCAATTCAGCTCTCTCGAACGTTAGTTTCTGTCCAAATCATTTTGGACTGACAAGGAATTTTACGCCTGTAGAGTGTCTAATAATGACGTCAGTACCATAGACATATGGTCAGTACCGTTAGCTGGGCAAGAAGAAGTAGCCGACTGACCACCTCAGCCGAAGCTGACATTTCACTATTTATCACTGTCAAAACATAAAGTCAGTCGTAATTCGTACAACAAGATTCACCTTGTGAGCCATTAACAGCAAGGAAGTAGAGTTTCTTAGCTCTGGCTTCCCTGTCTTAGCCAAAACAAGTGGGCTAAATTACACTACACTAGCAAGCCTGTTACCTTCAACAACACTTCCGGGTTTCTTTACGTGAGTTTATCCTCATCTTCAAATGATATTCCAGTCAGAATCTTTTCCCCACACATTTCAGCTTCGTCCTTCATCCATTTCAAACAGTTCCATATGCCTCTTCTCCTATGACAGCGTGTAACCACGTTGAAAGGCGCGTTAGCTAGCAAGCTACCTGCACTAGCAACTGTGGCCGGAGCAGCCAACAACTTCCGGTTTGTGCCGGCGACTTCCGAACTGTGATTCTATTGGTCGAGTGAGCTGTGTCAGGTGAAGCATTTGAGCAGCACATTCAGTATTATATTCCCTTGTGGTAATAATCAATGCTAATCTGCATCGGTACAGGACAGACAGAGGAGTCGATGTACGACTCCAGTCGGAAGAGACTGAATGACTTACCGGCTTCAGCGGTGACTTCTTCCCTGCTGTCACCACATCTGCCCATTAAAACCTGCGGGTTTGACTGGTTTGTCCGGTGTACTGAAGTTGTCTTCTTCCTGTATTTGATGCACATAGCTCAGTACACTAGTACTACAATCAGGTGTTCAAATTAAAGTTCGTTAAACTACTAAAATATTTAAATAATAATTCCTTTTATATTTTTTTTCTTTTACTTCTTTAAAGGTTAACTATGTAGTATTTTTTATGAAAAGCTATATATGAAAAAAAATGAAAGTGTAGCTTTTCCCAAAAAAAAAAAAAAAAAAAATTGTGAATTAATGTTTTGTTTTTTTTTACGGTCCCAACAGTGTATTTATGTCTACACGTACAAGCCGATAGTGATTGGTACATTGTGAGTTGGCAGATATGGTCTCTATCCTCGGCACAGAAGGAGTCTGCAAGTCCTGCAGCAGCAGCTTCACAGCCCCTGCATTATGAATGACAGAAGCGGAATGACCAGAGAAGAGCAAAAACCAGAGTCAGTATTGAAGAAGCAGATGCTAGATGGAGTCATAGAAAGGATTTCCTTGACTTGATGCCAATGCACCCAACACACCCGGAAATGGCGACTTTTCTCCTCGATCAATAAGAAGCTAACTCGCTAGGTAACTGAGATAATGTTACTTGTCGGCCAAATCCTTCTTCAACGTTTCTTGTTTCATTATATGACATTGACCCTAGATATGACATTACTGGTAGTGAACCATCCATCTCCACACCC
>CAAKHB010007521.1:246718-260530 GCA_901007665.1 Aeoliscus strigatus | reverse complement strand
ATTTGTCCCCCCCCCCCCCCCCACAACCTGATGTAATTATGATGTATCATTTCGCTCAAATAAAGGCCCTGTCCTCTTGTGGTGTTAATTTGAGCGTGTGAACTTTATACTTTGAACTAATTGGTTGCTGTTGAAATCCCCTGAATGTGAGTAATTTGATCAGGTATTCCATAACCATTGTACAATTTAATTTGAGTAATTTAATTCGATTTGACTGCTCATTTCTGGGCCACTCTCTGCTCAGTATTCAAGAACTGCAGAGCTGCTGAGGTATCCTGAGGCAAACACACACACACACACACACACACAAAGCAGCCACTAGTCTGTCACACTGTAAGGACTGGGAACTTCTTGCAGTTGTTGCACTGCTGAATCAGAAAGTAGACGACTTGAACCCTCTTTAGTCAAAATATCAAAATATCATGCACTTAATATCAGTGATATTAAGGATACTAGATGACGTTTGTCAAACTGCCAAAATACTGAGGTAATATGAACTTGATATAGTTACATAAGTTGGATTTTTAAAAATTTTACTCCAAAGCCAATGGCTCTTCTTGAATCACGTTAATGCCATCACCTCTCAACTCTCCTCTCCAACCTGCTGAACTTGTATCAGCATATATTGGGTTTAAGGGAGCACCACAGAGGACTTTATCTGTCCTCAGAGGGTCAGGCATCATGTCTTAGTGATAGCAAAGGCCTGGACATTCTGAGGAGGCAAGGAATGAAAGCAAGCAGATCCACCCCGATGTGCTGGGAAAACAGAGTAAGGATCGTGCTGAGAGACGGTAAAGGAGTTACTGAAAAAGAAGGAACGTAAGAGAGAGAGAGAGAGAGAGAGAGAGAAATGCCCATGGGCAAGACTGGCGCTGTCCTGCCGAGGCCTTCCTCTTAGTCCAGAGACACGGATGACGCTGCCACTCTGCATCAGCTTTAAGTCGTATTCATAGCAGCAGGTCCTTCTAACACAATTTGTGACCTCCACCCCAGCAGAGGAATACTGGAGTTTAACAATGGGCAGCTCTGCAGGGAGCGAGTACGCGGAGACCCTGGCGAGCAACTTCCACGACTGCTATTTCTCTTCTTATATATCGTGTAGAATTTGTCTTTTCTGGGAATTCTACAATAAAATGACTGTTATTTATCATTCCCAACCTCTTTATCATTTAGTCAATAAAAGGCCTCTCACTTTCTCTCCCTCCCTCCATCGTGGTCTGGGAGTCAGATATCTGTATTAGTCCCCCCGCTGCCTCGGGGCGAGCGGTGTCAAAAGCTAAATCATGATCAGCTATGGCTTTCTGGCTAAATTGTGTATGAAGGCCCCCGGCGGAAAAGGTGCACATGCTCATTATTGGAGACATAGAGAGTAAGAGAGTGAAGTTTGCACACATACACACAAACATGAAACAAGTATAAATCATAACAGCACCCACACGGCGAGTGAATGGGTCAACTTGAATTGTGTGAATGTTTGACTTTCTTACATGTAAATCAGCAGAGAACTTGTTCAGATTTCACTTTGACACAAAGCTCATTCAACCTGCTTCAACTTCATATCTGATATTCAACATCAGCTGTTTTGTTTAAATATCAGTATGTGACAAGAATTTCTGAATTTCTTGTGTGGGTTATTCCCTGTTGGCCCTGAATGCACCACAGTCAGGTGGGTCATCTCCTCCTATTCAGCCTATTCAGAGCACCTGTCGCCTCTTTGTTTCTGCCTGGTGCTTTCCACATTTGATGCAAAGCCTCCTATCTTCTGTTCCTCCTCCTACCTTAGCCAAGGTGTGGCTTAATGTCCAAGGTAACAAAGGATATGAAGGTGATTATGGTATGGATGACCACATCAAGCCTTTTCCTTTGTCCCGTCCTCAGTGTGTGCAGTCTTTTGCATTTACATTTCTTAACAGATATGTATGTGTGAGTTTTCATTGTTTGGTTGGACGTCGATGTACGATTTGTGTACAATCATTAAGTAACAATTTGTAAATGTATATTTTTATACTTTTTTTTGCCACACTCATCTTACACACCTAAGCCTTTCCTTGAAAGAAGCCTGTGGTATTCGATCTGGCTGTTAGTTACTGTATTTTTAAGTACAGGCTCAACTGATTATATTTAGTTTGTTCTGATTTCTTTCACTTAGAGGAGCTGGTGGTTGGTTTGTGACTCTGACGGGGCTCCCTAGCGTCGATTGTTGTGGTAACACACAGGGTCACAGTAGTTTCACCTGTTTGCAGTGGTGCTTGCTGTGAGTTCACGAGTGGTTTGTAAGTGCACTCCTGGGGCACCTTTCCCTGTGATGGATTGCCTCCCCATTGCTGGCCTCCATGCTCTTTTCTTTTTCATTTCATTATCTATTTTGATCTCTTATTCTGAAAAACAATAATGTTACATCCATATATTTTGTCATATCAACTTTGATACTTTTGTTGAAAAAATTATTATGCATGAACTCTTTTCTTTTTAAAAACTCATAACTCAAACTTATATGGAACCATGTGTGTTTTATCAGCTATCAAACCTGTGTCTGAACAATGTCTGTACATCATATTTCCCAGATTGAAACTCCCCAGGTGTCATTGTTGTCTTAATACACTTTATAGCTCTATGTACTTAAGCAATGATTGTCTGATGCAACCACATAAGAAATTACTGTGTTGGAACTTAAATTCAGATAAGAAAAACAACCCTAAATATGCTGTGTATGGCTCGTTTGTTATCTTGCATATCAAAATATTACTTACTTACATTAAAACACTTCACATTAGCTTAACATATCAATGAATTTTCATTAGAGCACAGGTGTGAAAGATTAGTGTCTAGCAGTAAATTACTGGTGCACAAATTTGTTGAGGCCTACTCAACAGATCATGGATGATCCCCTCTGTGCATTCCAACCTGGAAAGTGTCTGCTTGTCGAGCTTACAGGACTTAGTCTCCCCTTTAGGACATTATCACCTTGTCCAGTCCTCTGGAGGGCCCTCCTCTCCCCTGTGGGCCCGTTCTCCCTGCTAGCGCTAATTAATTAAGAGGGCATGTTGGCCACAGTGGAGAGCCGGCCCAGAGCCTTTTCATCTACCACCAGACAGCGTGCCTAGAGACTTATCACCTCCTCTCCCAGTAACACCACAGACGAGCCTGCAGAAGTCTGTGGAGATTTAGGAATGTATACGCTGCCGTTCATGTGAAGTTGCAGGAGGAGACATCAGCTAAAGTTGAGCACTTTTAAAAATGGCCCTTTTAGTGTGGTGCTCCCGCCAGAACTACCTCTAAGCAAAGTGCATTGATATCATCAATGTGCATTCATATCATTTGATAGTAAGCTACCAATTGATCTCTATGATTGATAGACCTTTACTGTGTCTTCCACAACTTATGACAGCAGTAAACTAAAATTTGTACATGGTTCTTGTAAACAATGAAAAAGTGACAGAGGGAAATAGAGCCAGGAAGCAAGTGAGGGAAATAATATGACCACATTTAATGAAAGGTTAAATTTTCATTTACTCACTATTGACTGAGCTGAAAGGGCCATTATTTATTGTATTGGCATGATGTGGCCCATTAGTGCTGCATTGGAATTGGTTTGGCTTCGGTCTCACTGACTCTGTGCTGTTGTAAGATCGCTTCGAGCCAAAGAGTGAGAAAAGACCTGTTTGTGTGTGTGTGTGTGTGTGTGTGTGTCTGTGTGATAGAAACAACAGACTACAGGCCCAACTCAAACTTTTCCCCCTCTGAATTCCTTTTGTTCATCATCCATTATCTGCGTCCCCACGCATCGCACAGGGATTCGGCCATCGATCTGTTGTTCTCCTGATTTCACGAACACATCAATGACAATCTAATTCCCTTCAACAGATTTTATCAGCCACTGTCTCCGGAAAGTGACAAGACACATTGCAGCCGTGTGTAACTTAATAAAAGGGTCCTCTGCTCAATCCAGATTAAGTCAAGAGACGGCGCAGTTCGAGCAGAACGCAGCACATTCATTTAGAGAGGCTTCCTAATTGGAGCTGGTGGAGAGAAGGTAAGAGGTGTGAACGTTGTTCCGACTCATATGCACCCTCTCCGAGACATTTATTCATCGCTTTATTAGCTAAAGGTTTGCACACAACAGTATTACAATAACGAGGGAACATTTACATAATTCCACTCTTAATGAAATGGCCCAGAGGCCAACGATTGTAAGATCAGTTCGATAGCTTTGAGGTTTATAAAGTTATAGCATTATTTTGCCACTTATTTTCTTTCTTGTTCATTCACCATTACAATCAGTGTGAATATTTAAAGGATTACTTTTACAGAACACTGTACAGTTGCAGTAACTTAAAAAAAGAATGATGCCATCTTTAAACACAAACATGCTAGATTCATCAGACAGAGCATGGCAGATATTTTTATTTGTTTTTATTTGTTGAGATGCTCACCAGGCCCGCTGTTCTGGGCCATAAAATGTCTGAGCTTTAAAACAATGCAACAAATTCATATAGATTTAAGTCTCTTACAATGCAAAAATGCTGGTTGATGCTGCTGTTCTTTCATACTACTGTACTAGTGTACACTAAACACACATACTGGCATGCTCTTCAAATCTTATGACTCTATCATTTCCCTTTAACACGGTTTCTTTCCTCCTGTTTCCTAAACTCTACATAAACAGCGTGGGGCTTTACGGCCTTGTTTTCTGTCTGTCTGCGCGCTGTGCCAGCATCCGACACCAGCTCCCTGCGACTTTCACAGGCTGTAAACATCAGGCCAAGGCCTTTCATCTGGTCAATGTGGCAAGGGGACCCAGGGGCTCTGGATTAGCGCCACGATAAAAACAGGCTTCTGCACTTGGTTTAGCAAACTTGGAGTCTGCCACTGTGACAGGCTGTGTTAAAAAAAAACCTTTATAGGCCAGCACCACAAATTAATAGTTTCCTCCAGAAGACAAACTTCCAGAGTAGGCTCATTAATCTTATATTTTAAGTGGTGTTCAGCATGCATCCAACACCATGTTGCCGTTTCAGTTTTTCCAGTGTGTTTCCAAGAGTTTTACTTCTTTTTTACAGAGTAAATCTGAGCTCACATCCAAAGCCGACATCATCTCCCGTCTCTTCTGTGAATGGTTAGCATAACAGTGATAAACACTGAAGTCACAAGAGATATGACACAACAAAACTTATGAGTTTGATCCAAAACATTGCAGGCCCAGGGCATGTACCTTCGCAATACATCTTCAGAAGATGAAGCAGTGTGTCAGTCACCACATCATCTCTCTTTCTATATATATATAGTCATATGAGCACATTTATCTCCACATTGTGTTTAATCTCATAGAAAGGACAAGTGATACACTGTCACTGCTGTGTAAAAGTTCAGATGGACTGAAGTTCAACATTAATATTTAAAGAAATTCAGCGACTAGCCTCAACCTCATCCATTATTTGACTGCTTACTGACACTCATGAATTGTTGTCCCTCGCAGCAGCCAGACTTTACCTCATATAGTTCATATCACACTGTAGTGACCCACAGGACTACATCTATTTCCTGTCTGATGAGCCCTCAGCCTATTGGGCCCCTGTAGGTAGTGACATATGGACCAGCTAATATAAGATATACGTTACTCAACAAGTTACTCAATTGTCCTTTTTTTCAGTTTTTTACAATGAGTAGATATTTGCTCAGTTTGAGAATGACTCCAGCTGTACAATTTAGATGTTTTCTTTTTTTTTTTTTTTATGGAATATCACCGTTTTGAATTATCTGCTCATACCTAGCATGAAGATCTCAATCTCACATCTCATATCTACAAATTATTTCAAAGGCTCTGGGGAATGTGGACCAGCCGACACCCCAGTTCTAACACTGACAAACACCCCCCCTACCTCTCAAGCCCAAACCAGCCCCCTCTGTCCTGTTTGTGAAGGCCCCTAATGCATCCCCAGACCCCTTCCAGAGCAGACGCTCTCCAACATGCTTGAGCAAATCAAGTATTGACCTGAAGCAGTTATGTGCTGTAGAACATTAGATTCTCATCTGGGTGGTGTGGTGGTGGCTGTAAAGAACACTCTGTTTGCCATGAAACATGGCTTTGCTTATGCACTCCGCAGCACACCCGGGCACCCACGACGCTCATACATCAAGTCCAGCCTTGTCACTAGCTTTATTGAGAGGGAAAACAAAGGGTTGAGCTGTTTGGCATCATTTTTTTCCTGGGACAATGTTTCAGAACAGCACCAAAAAGCGTATCTTTTGGGGTTTCGGGGTGGTCGAGGAGGACAGCATTTGGTGGTAAATTGATGACTGGCAGATTGATGGATTTTTATCCTCTGCTGTCAAGAAGAGAAAAAAATAGTATGTTTTATTTCTCAAGACTTTGAGAAAGTTGCTTATGACTGATGTTGATACTGACATGCACATTTCTTGCACACATGAGCCTAGTATTTGTTGTTTTGATAACCCAGCCACCAAAACAAACACAAGAATGGCATGTTTTTAAATATTAATGGCCCCCTCTCGTAATTCTCAATAAATTACAGTTCACAAATGTGGTGGAACAGTTTTTACATTCATTTTTCCTCACACCTCATTTTTAAATGAATGTAAATACATCTATATATATATGTGTGTGTATGTGTGTATGTATATATGTATATATATGTGTGTGTGTGTGTGTGTGTGTGTATATGTATAGAAAATGTAGTTTGGCACTCTGATCCACTCTGTCTGACATAAATATAATTTGTGATATAATACATAGAGTAAAAACAATAATACAATAATAAATACACATCTATGGAGACATTTTCACCTGCTATCATTACCATTAGAGTGCTTTAGATAACAACAATACAAACGTACAAACAATCGTTCCCTGCCACACGTGCACTTAGTTAATATTTCATTGTTATGCTGATGAAAAAATGCAATGCCAAATTTGTGATTTCTTTCTCTCTGAAGTCCATCGCATTTAATGAATAAATAACTAAATGAATACATAAACATATTTAATAAGAAAGCAACTGTGTTTTTCACAGCATCGCATTGCTTCCTCCTAGTCAATATGTGGCCTCCCACTTTAATAAGGAGTGTGTTTAGTAAATTGATCTGTGAAGAAACACACGATCACCAAGAGCCACTAATGAGTTCCCATTGGTTTTAAAAAAGCAGGGGAAAGACGGGTGAGCAGCACCTTATCCAGCTTTCCTCCCTGCACTCATTCATTTTTTCATTCCCTTATCTCTTTTGGTTACTTCCTCTCTCTCAAAACCTTGTCAGACCCCACATCTCATTTAATAACCATCCTTGTAGCCGTCAACATCTCAGTGTCTCAGACTGTTTTTTTTCTCTATTTTTCCTGCTCTGCTTCCTCTCTGGGGACGCAGGTGACTGAACCCATGACTGTCCTGGTGTCACAGGATGATACATAACAGCTCAGCTTCAAATGACAAATCCAGCCGACACTGGGCAGAGAAGAGACATATTGATTTTTCAATGATTAATAAGTGGAAAATAATTGTGTTTCATTAAGATGGATGGAGTTTCATTTAGTCCTGTCTCCTCTTCTTCACTTCAGCGCCAGGCAGGCAATCAAATCTGCTGTTACTCCAACCCATTAGCGTGCTATGGCAACAAGGTAAGCCGTGTGTGTGTGTGTGTGTGTGTGTGTGTGTGTGTGTGTGTGTGTGTGTGTGTGTGTCTGTGGAGTACTCGGAGAAGGCGAGAAATGTGAAAAGGAGATGAGAGCATCTTTCAAAGGAACAGCTGAGCATGATACACAGAACCCTCTGAATGCTCCAATGTAAAACACAAAAATTGAAGTTTTGATCATATTTATCATTTCAACAGCCCAGGTTGTGTTTAATGGAAATTTTCCCTTTTTTATGCTGGTTTTAAGCCAACACACTGTACTGATCAACACTTGGTTAGAGTAACTCTGGTAAGCTCCTGAGCTTGTTATGGGAAACTGGAAATGAGAGACCATTTGCGGTGATGACTGGCCAGATGTTGGCACAGAAGACTTCTTTCTAGACTCACAAAGCATTTTGTGGTTGTGACGATCAGAGAGGGGAAAAGAAAACTGTTTCCTCATTGATAGGAGCGTTACAGATTACATCAATAAAACATATCATTTTGGTAAAGCTAAAGTAAGGTGTGGTAACTTTACAGCGGCCACTGACCTTGTGTCTGCAAATGTTGATAAGGATTAATTAATCTATCCTGTTATGAGCTGTGATCATGGAAAAGTCTAACATTATAGAAACTAAAATACATTATATAATTTAGTTGCAAATCCTTCCTTATTTAATATTATATTACTAACTAAAGTGTGTTTGGTATGGAGATATATTTTCTCCTATACATATACAAACTAACAGGCAACATATCTTTGGGAAATGTTGCATTCCCCATATCACAGCTAATTTCACATGGTAAGTATCTCTGTACTGCCTCTAAAGGTGCAGTGTGGCATTACAAGACATGGCAATGAAGCTTTAACCATGTCAAACTAATCTTGCACACGAAAAGCTGCGTATCGCGTAACACGTACACAATTGTGGTGGACAATAACAGGCAGAACTGCTGACTCGATGTGTCTGACAATTGGGTTGCAGTGCTAACAATTTGCATGCTACATTACTATGTTTTTAATACAATGTAACCATTCTTGTTAAATAAGTGACAAACCCTCTGACGATTATGGTTGTGTATGGTTGTGTATGGCTTATTAACTTTATCGTGACACATCTCTACTTATTACACTGCCTAATGTGATTAGGTGTAAGTGACTATTGTAACTGAGGTCATAGCATTATTCAGAGGAGATAAAGCCATAAAAGAGAAGGTCTTGTTTTAAATGAAATCATCAGAAGCGTTGGGGGAGGGGGTTCCTTCATACCGGCATCCCTGTGTATCACTTTAATGTTCATATAATGACATCCCCTCCAAGTTTGTGTCATGGGCCATCAACAATCATAATTGTAAAGTGATTCATTGACTGATGTTGTCAACACTGCTACTGTCAAGAGAAACTGATACCCTTGAAAGAGAATAGGGCGCTCTAATGAATATATCAATAACCAGTGACAGGTGAAGGAGTGCTCCTGACCAAATTTCAAATAAGCACTAACACCTCTCCGTGAAGCATTCATTTGTTTCGTGACGGCACTTTCTGCCAAGGCTAGTAAAGAAATGACACAATTAAAAGCTTTGAATTTTTAAAATGTTTTTTAAAAAATGGGCTGCTTATAACTAGGTAACTGAACCTACCTGCTTTTTATCTACTTGTTCTCCAATATACAGTATGATGTTGTTTAACGTGTGTGTTTCAGACAGAATAATTCATGCCCATGTTCACTTATAACAAAGGCATCTGATTCGTGGGAACTGCAGATTGCTGGGGACCAATTTGTCGTCTTTCACCCTGTGTGAGTGTTTGTGTTTGTCTTTGTGATTTTGTATAATCACCTGCACACTTCACAAGGGAACGCTAGCGATATATCACCCAAATGAGGTCCAGTCGGGGGCCTTGATCCATCACCCAGTGTCTGGTCTAACAGCAGAGGTAATGAGAAAGGAACCTATGGAACACTAATGGGTTGAGGCGCCACAAAACACTTGGACAATGGCATTGATGGCTGATGGAAGGAGTGACCATTGATGGTTGTAATAAATGAAAGAAATATGTTTGGGCTTTTTTTTTAAAGACTTTATCATTACAAACACACAATAGCTGTGTCCAGGCCTGAACCAAGGAGCGCTAATATGGCCACTCACACTTGTCTCCTGAGTACACCTGTCATTCGCGGTCAGTCTGGGGAATAAAAACCTGGCCAAAATGCAATTAAAGAGGCACTGTGGTGCTCCATTGTCACATCACACCAGGGCTGCCTCTCTCTGCCTACTGCATTAATAGGGTTTCAATTGGCAGCGCCCGCTCCGTAATGGCTGATTTATTTCATTTTAATACCCTTGTCAGGAGGTAAGGCCTCGACTGAGGGTCGCATAATAGGAGACCATTTTCCCTTCCTTCTCCAGCGGGAATGCTTGGTTCTAAAGATCTCCATTTGATAGGTGTGCAAGCCTTTTGGCTGGGGTGGATGAGGCTGGGGGATGGGATACAGGAATATAAGCGGTGCGGTACATAGTTATCTCATTACACATTACTTGCAATTCAATAGAGTGGTGTTAATAATGTTGGTCACTAAAATTTAATTAAAGCATGGAAAGCATCATAAAGTAGAATAAAACATCATTAGTTGAAACAAGGAAAACATAAATTATCTGTGACTTAACACACGTCATATGCAGCATCAGTGTCTCCCTGTTTGACTTGTAGGACACCGCTGCTCCCGAGAGACACTCAGTTGACTGGAACCACGATCATTTAACACACTATTAATTGTCTAATGTGCATTATATGCTATGCAGCATAGGTAGATGAGGACCATGGGGCCTTATCAGAGTGGATTATGGGAAATTAGCTGAAAGCAGCGACAAAACAGACACCATCCTGCCTTTTCTCAGGATCACAGCAGTGCACAATCAGCTCTGGAAGAGCGGATGTGGCTGTTTGAGATTATTTGCACAAAGGCGATTATTCTAATCACATAATTCCGGTATTATGAGACATCTGCTCTGTTTAGCTTCATATTTTCATTTCCCCAGACAACTGTGTGCAGGCGAGACTTCATCAATATCATTACTCACTACATTGTTTCATTCAAACAACGCCTCTGTGATTAATGAATAGGCAAAAGACAGTGTACAGTCGTAATTCTCTCAAATCAATTACTCATGGTAAGGAGGCCTGCGTTACAGATCAGCTGTAATATAGTTAATCATACACTTTGAATGGGATGCATGAAGTCAGTCGTTCAGTGTGTGGGTGTGATAATCAACACTAATGTATTAAGTGTTTACCGTGTGTGGGGAGGTATGCGTTTCAATATGAATATGTGCTCTGCAGAATATATAGGTTTTTGTTGTTTTGTTGTCCATGTAATTGCATTATGCACATTACATGTTGCTTTCCTTGGAAATCACACAATAAATGAAAGACAAACACATGTAGTCTCCCTGCACGTGCTGTTTACAGTGCAACCCCCCCCAACCATGTTGCAGGGATGAATCTTTCCGTCAGCGTAAGAGGCTTGAATCTGAATGTCTCTGTTGGCACGAGAATCAAAGGGGGATTGTGGCGTTTAAGTAATCCCAACACTTTGAAAAGTTGTGTTAATTATACACAAATATGTCACACACAGGCTGACATCGCCACATCCTCTCACAAATAAACAGACAACCAAAGCGTCAATGAAATCATTATTTCAATTATGCTCCTCCGGTGTCAAATGAGGTATATCCTTCTTATGGAGCTGCGATCCATCCATCTGAGCTCACTCTTCATTCTGTCCTAACGGCTCTAATTAGTTTTCTGTCTATAAACTAATCTTTCATTCATCAATCGATTGATTTCCTTGTCTTCATTACTGCGAGGCTGACATGCTGATGCTGAATTGGAACCAAAGATGGCCAATCCTTTGCTAAAGGTTAAACATGTTAAGTTTGAGGACCGGCCACGGCTAAGCCATTGTTATCAAAGGTTTATAAATGAATATGCCATGTCCAGTTTTTCCTTTCCCTAGCTGTTGAAACCCATTTAATTTTACATAAACTCAATGATGAACAGACCTGAGCTCAGAGGGATTTTACTGTTGCTTTAAGAAATACATACAGTGGGTACTTTATGTATTCAAACACAATATATATCATTTTGAGCTATTATTAATACTTCATTGTTACATTTAATTAATTATATTATGTTGTGGCAACAAAACATTGGACATATATATATATGTAATGAATTAATTTTACTACATATATATGCATATATACTACAAACATATGCACATATATATAAACATATATGTATACAGGTATATAAATATATACACACACACACACATATATATAAATATATATACAGTACATACATATATATATATGTGTGTAAAACCTTTTACCGTTATCAGTCAGTCAACCAGTCCACAACCAGGCAAAGCACATGGTTCATCCCTCCAGATGCAAACGGTGTTCTCAGGGTGGAGGATCATGTTTGTCCAGTTTCCGCAATTTCACCAGTATTTCCGATATTTGTTCACATGCCCTCCCCTGCCATTTTGGTGTCGCCGCCACACACCCACTGATGGGGTGCGACGCCAGTCATGGTTGAAAGCGGAGATTACCTTGGTTTTCTTCAGAAGATGCGGATAAACTTTTGTGCTGCATCAACTTTTTTTTGCACACCGCTTACTGCGCCTGTCAACAGGAAAATAAACAGACGTACATTTTTTGTTTATAGCTGCTCTGAATGATGGATTACAGCACACAGATAGCGGTAATTATCGGAAAACCATTAACATTCCGACACTATCCATACCCTTACACACAGGCTGTAACGTACTTTGGACATGGGATTTAGGGATATACAGTATACAGGCAACATATGCTGAGCGGAATAAATGCTTGCTTATATCCACTCGCCTTGCCCTTAGGTTATCTTTATCCCGTATTTATTTTTATCCACGTTTTCTCTGATTCCTTGTCTCTTTTTTCTCTACACCAAGGTGTACGGGTTTACAGTAATGTAGAGTGCATGGGAATGGAGATGGCATGCATTGTTCCCGTTTGACAGCGTCTCAATAGATAATCTCTGACTGTCTTGGATTTCGTTCAATCTATTAACCATAATGGCATATATTTAGTGCTTTCTAACTTTGCCTTGGGCTTCTGTCACCCTAACACTGCACTGAAAGTGGCAGCATGTTAAAAGCAAACGGAATAGCACGCTATCTGGTTGTTTATGAGAAGTGAAAAGCATTTTGTTTACATTGGAGCAGAGACAATTTGTTTGTAATTCGCAGAGATGGAGGCATTAAAGCTCACAGGCTTGTGATGTAGGCGTATTTCGAAACAACCTGATAAAAATCCTAATGGATCCAGCTGACAGCAGAAGTTTGAATGCAAATCACCATTGTATTCCTGCAATGGGTGTTAACAAAAGCAGCTGGCGAAATAAAAAGCTGCAGTCGGCATGTTAATTTCAGGAACATCCAGGGATACGGTGGAGAGGAATCACATGACTTGCAACTAAACTCATTTCCTTCTCCACAGCTTGACATACACCTCGCAAAAACACACCCACACCTCCCCAAACGATTACAGTAGAATCTGATGACACAACGTTCAAGTATCAGGTATCTGCCATGAACTGACCACAGAGCTGAGACGACCTCAGGGTTTGAAACATTGTAAGTCGATGGGAAAGTCTGAATCATCTTGTGCTTATGTAACTGAGATACTGAATGGAACACATCAATGCAAAGTAATACCAACAGTATAAAGTTTCGGTGCAGTGTAACTGAGATCAGTTCGGTACATTGTCATTGTTTTATGCAGAGATGTACAGTGTGATTCTATGAATGGATTAAATTGAAATCACATTTAAAAGGATATTTTGTAAGCACTGTTGCATACTTTCCTGTCCCAACTTGTTTGTTACCTGAGAGGTGGTAGTCAGTCACTAAAACGTGGCATAGCAAGATTTCAATTTTATCTTTAGTTGAGTTTTCAGATTTCATCCTTTTTATACCTTGTTCCTTAATAATTATCTTACTTTGGACTACTTTGGATTGGACAGTTGAATTGTCTGACATCTCCAGGGCCATTTCTTCTTTTTACTCATTTTGTCCATTCCCATATACCTGCTAATTGCCTTGTGTTGCATGATTAGTGGCAACCATTTACAGTAAAGACATT
>CAAKHB010007521.1:221947-233926 GCA_901007665.1 Aeoliscus strigatus | reverse complement strand
AAAGCTGCCCCGCCATTAGGTCGTTTTGTCGACAGGCTTGTAATCGATAGAGTCTTATAACAGGACAAGAGGAGCAACGAGAGGTGGGGCTAGATCAGAGTGGGACATCGTAGGTGTTAGGGAAAGAGTGGAGGGATAAAGAGGGAGATTAGGATAAGGTTGATGGACGTAAGGACGTTGAGAAAGAGGCAATGAATGAAGGGTAATTCAAACCATGAGCTTCCCACCCTCCAAGAGGCCTTTTCCTCAGCTAAATTGGGTTTTGAGACAAAAATAATTCAACATGAGGGAAAAATCCCATCAAAATCTGACTTGCAGATAAGAATCTTAAAGGAAAAGCACTGGCTAATAATCATCTGGTACCAAATTTCACTTTTTATTTTTTCACAGACTTTCCTCCTCAGTTTGTTTGCGGAGGGAAATGACTTAATGTGTGTTACTGTATGAGATCTTAAGTGGTGTTATCACATATGGAGATAAGATCTGAAGAGGGGGAGTGAACACAAGGGACTGTTTTGACAGCATATTGCACATTTCCAAGTCAAAACTGACTCTGCGTGCCACCTCCCTTAACAGTTATCAATTGTTCCGTGGGGCTTCTGTTGTGGCTGCTGACAGGCAAGCTGCTTCTCCCTTCGTGTAAAACGCATGTGCACATTTCGAACACAGTTCAAGAGGCGATTGGAGCAGCTTGACCACAATTTAAAACACCATCAGTTTGGTGGGGGTCTTTGTGTAATCTCCTCTGCACTTGAATATACATAAAAAGGCGGTGGGGTTTTAAGGGCCATACAATAAATTGATGAATGGAGTATTTTCTCTCTCTATACCTCAGTCTCTCCCTCTATGAAGTGAGGGGCCTGTCTTGTATATCATTAAGCCGTCCACCCATTCTTTTGCAAGTTTAGTGCTCTTACATGTGGAGCATATGCCTATTGAAAGGGTGGCACCACGCAATGCAGGCACAGATGGAGTCACCCTCCCCGTCGATGGCTGGACAAAAGAAAATGGAAATCAAACTTAAAGGGGTGCATCCAGCTCCATTTAGCCAACACAAAAGGTGCTTGTAGGAGGCAGAGCATGAAGGGGAGGGAGGGAGCGTGTCGCAGGCCATGAGAGTCCATCCTCAGCTGGCCTCCCCGTCACCGAGGTGATAGAGACATGCTGACACTGCGCGAGACACCCCGGCCTTGTTATATTTAGCTCCCAGTTGCGCTGGCTGCTGAACTGCGCTGAGTGAAAATTGAATTTGTCTTAAATAGTCCGGTGCAGTTTCTCACCTAAAACTGACTTTGTTATTATTTCCTTTAGATCAGATTCAGCTAATTTAGGCAAAGTTAGTCAAAATGAATTGTAGATTTATTTGAACTAATATCTGGGTGCAGTATATATAGTTGAAATTAAAATATTACAAGTGATTTTTGATAAAAAATTAAACACCTTTCTTCCCAACCTTCATCACTGAATCATCAGTGTTTTTTTTAGCACTAGGTGTTAACAGCTTTAGCACAGATGTCTCTTGTTTATCTTCTGGTATCATACATCATATCCATGGCAACCTCATAATAACAAATTTAAAAAAACAACAACAAAAAAAAACCATTAATAGAGGAAGTTAAATAAACCAGAGGAGGAAGTGTGAGCTGTGTCCACCCTGTTGTGGTGGTGGATGCTTGCTTTGAACGCAGCCCTCATGTGGCCCATAAAACAGTATGTGTTGTTTTATAAGACAGTGATTTCACTCTCATTAAGGGAAACGACACCCTACTGTATGCACGTACACAACACCTCTGTGTTTAATAGCGCAGATACTGGATCCACGCCTTGATTTTAAAACCTGCCTTTATAAGAAAGATTTCTCATGGAATTGTTTGTGAACTTTGATTGTCTTGACAATTTGACAGTTTGGTCAGAATGAACTGTGGGTCAATATAACAACACTGGGGCCTGAAAAATATTCAGTGGCTTGATTCAACTTCACACATAGTGTACAACTAAAATGTTCATGTTTACCAAAGATGTCATCTGCTAATGGAGGTGTTCACGTTTGGAGTCAAAATGACAATAATGACAATAATCCTTCATTTGATCGTTTTACGTGGGTGAGGTTCACAGTGGGCTGCTGGCGTCTGGGGAGGCTGAGTGATGGAAGACTCTAATGAACTTTGGACTGACCTCTGAACTTTTATCCTAGACAACATCTCCAGCTGAGGGTTGCCACGGCGGCTCTGCTTGTGTGGTAATATGGCACGTGCATGGACACACACACACACACACACACACCAATATGTCCTCAACTCATGGTAAAGCTTCAGTGTTTTCTGTAAGCTGATTTTGGAATTCAGTTTGCTGCGATTCTTTCCAGTTGGAGAGATTTCACCTCAGATACCCCCAGTTTCTCCACACAGAATGTGTATGTGCCCGTACAGGGGACATGATGTAACATGACCATACTAACAGTATTTACCCTTAGCCTCAATATACATTTTAATCAGTTTAGACATGTATTTTCTCTTTAGTTTACTCATGCTATCAAATGTGCCACCCAGGTAGGTTTTACATCTTGCTAACGCCTGAGATATAAGACGCAGTTTCTGACATGAGTTAGGTTATGAGAACTCTATATTTATGGTTTCTATGTTATGCTACTGGAAACCACTGAGGTGTTCACTGTCACGTGATCTATTAATCTTCCTTCAGACGCTTTGCTTCACTTTTTCTAGTAGTATTTCTCATGCTGCGAAAATCAGCAGCAGAAGGATGGTCACTAACCAGTCCAGCAGAGGTAAAACCTCTTTTATTCATCTCATCTGCACTCAGCCATGTTTTTCTTTTAGCACAAAATACATCCAATTATAAATACTGAGTTCTGTGGAGCAGACAGACACAGCACAGCCAGAGTTTGCCTGTTTTCCAGCTCACTAAGTGATATTCTGGGTGCAGATAAACATCCGTTGTCATCCTCTCAACCTGCTGCCTGGACAGGCCTGAAAACCATCAGCATATCATTCTAATGACCTGAAAATGATTTCCAGTGCTTGCCTAGTATCAATTACTGAACAAAATGAGACCTCGTTTAAAAATACAGTTCAGAATGCACAGTCATTTGAAGTTGTTGAAGTTTCAATGTATTTCAGATTCTCCTTACTTGTTAATATCATTGGACAAATTAGATATATCAGTTTTATAAAGAGTTTTAAAATCTGATTTTTTTTGTTTGTATTTCAGTGTGTTTCCCACTCTCATCTGTGTCATTATGTCTTGTATACTATGTGTAATGTGTTTAACATGCAATAATGGTCTAAAAAATAATGAACCATAAACCATAAATGAACAAACACACACACACACACACACACACACACACACACACACACACACACACACACACACACACACAGTGTTGAAGCCAAGCCTGTATGATAACTGAGTAATTGATCCAACCCGCAGTGGTTTCAACCTGCCTCCTCTCTTTGGCTTATCCAATCAATTCAGGCTCTTGTCTGACATGACGATTCCTAACTAATGAAACACTCATCAAAATGCCATTAAATTGGGGGGTGTGGGTCCGTACAGGTGTGGCCACATTGTTAATTTCCCACAAGCTGTTTAGGACCTGAGTGACCAACACTATGATGAAGCATCATTGTGTAACGAAGTGCAAATCAACATGAAACAGTTTTTTCAACATATTCATAAACATTAGTGATCAACTCATACAAAAACCTGGACATCACCGTCTATCACAGCGTTTGCCTGCCCCAAAGAAATCTCATTTCGCTTCCTCTGCCCCACATACTGTCAGTGTCCCTCTGACAAGAGACCACCTTGTCAGCCTGTGCTCTCCATGTGAGTCCAACCATACTCCGTCCTTTCTGCAGCCAAATCTAGTTCTCGTCTCACATGGCCTTCCTCTTCCATCTCCTCCTCCACTACCTCTCCACCGTTCCAGAGTTGACGGCAGATGGTGTTTTAATAAAGTCCAGTAGGAATAGGACTGTGAGTAAACAATGCAGCACATGCCAACTCAGTAATTGCTGGGCACTATTACAACCTCTGTATCTGGCAAGGGAGGGAAGCATGGGAGGCAGAGAGGATGAAAAAGAGATGCAGAGGCAAGCACACAGAGAGAGGACGAATGAGAAACGAGAGAATGTGGGAATGGGAGAAAGCAGAAACTGGAAAAACAAAGGATGAAGAGGAGAGAGGGGTAACAAAGGGGGCATATACACCTAGCAGCTGGAGCCAGAAAAGCGCAGCTGGTGAAGGTAGAGGGAGGCCACAGGGAGGGGGGGGGGGGGCTGAGTGAGGCTGGGATGGGCTGGGCCGTTTGGGTCTAGGCTGTGCTGTGCTCTGTTGGGCTGGTCTAGGCCAGCGTGTAGCAGTGCTGGGCCTACAGCCTCCAGGCTGTGGGCACCCAGCCCAGTCTCAGTCTAAGGCCCTGCTCTGTGGTCTCTACTGCTGACATAAGGCCAATGCAGCCCCCCTGTCAACCCCTGTCAATGGTTGGACACATTCTGGAGGATGTGAACTGAAGCACAACAAATTTAAAACCCCTGTCGCATGCAGCTCTCGTAAATGTTGCTCAAGTACATATGAAGCTTGAAGTCCCTTTTTAACCAATTATGTGCTCTGACCCTTCACGACAACTGACCACTCAACCACATAAACATTGAGCGTTTTATTGAGCTTTCATCACGGAAGAGAAAAAGTCTTTACAAGTCTGCAGAGAGCTTTCCCGTGATGATCCATTAGTCCTATCACCTCTGGGGTTGTCAATCAGAAAGCATCTTTCCACAAGTTTGACAGTTCTGCCACTTTACTTCACACACCTGCTGGGCTTGGGTATTTCGCAAGAGAATATGTGAACAGATAACAAAGAAAGGAAGGAACGCAATCAGTCTGTGCCCGAAGATTGATGCAGAACCTCCCTCAGCTATAGTTAGTGACTCTCATCAAAGACAATTAAAGAAAATGACTTATTTTAAAGCTGAGGTTAAATGACCAGTCTCCTTAACCTTGAAGTTCACCATCCACATGAATATTGAATGATTCTTAACCTTCTGTTCTAATGCTAATTGAAGCAGAGGGGGATATTACATATTTGTAATTAGGGGCCGTTGGATAGGGCTTAAACTAGGTGTCTCATTAGCTTAATCATGAGGATTCTATCAATTATGCAAGGTGCAGGTATGGTGGTGATTTGCGAAAAAATCCACACAGATGAAAACTTTTCCCCCTGGAGTAATTATCTGGAAGAATTTGTCACTATCAATTCAAATGGTGTTGAGGCCACCTTTTTCCTGGGGAAAGCAGGATGTGTAAATCTAAAAGATTTTGGAGTTTGACACTAGCAGCGCTGTGTCTCCCATTGATGGATAATCTCAGGCAACGGCAAGTGATATGAAGCTAATCCATATGGAAGCTAACGCAAACACAGCGCCCGAGGACATCACCCAAATACAACATCAAACGGCCTCCTGACAGGTTTGCTGATGAGCACAAACAAGGCTTCGTGTCGAAACACAACTTCTTCCCGATGACATCTTGAACTTCTGTCCAACCAAGTCTTCTCACATACTTTCAGGCCTTGAGAATTTGCCTTTTCACCCTTGAGGCACCAACACAGAGAGACAGAAAGAGTGAAAGACAGAGAAGACGGCAGCTCAGAGAGAGTGAAATTTGAGCTGCAGCTCCTGCGCTGGCTGCTTTAACAAGATGTCGTCACCATTAGGATTGTCCCCATGGACCCGCCATATTTATTTCAGCACAAAATGTTGTTACACCACCTCACACTTCCTAATCCCGATATTTTTCAAGCTTTACCTCAGAAAACTTTCTTACATCCAGCTTGCCAGCAGGTTTGGGTTTCACACCATTAATCTTGAGCTGGCGACCGGGAGAGGAGATGGCGAGTAGGATTTCGTGTGAGGTGGAAGAGGTGGAAAATGGGTCAGAGGACTTAGACCGAAGCAAACGCAGCTGCCCCTTTAGCACCTCCGTCTTCCAGGAGAATCATCCCCAGTGCCCTTGTTCCTTTTTTGAGGTGCAGAGAGGGACCTCTGAGAGATTTGACCTACTGTGTGAGGCTGGTCCGCAATGTAAAAATGTTAAGAATGGGAAGTTTGCAAAACCTTTTGGGCAGGTCGCATGGAGCTTTAGAGGCTGAGGTGGTCTCACATGAAAGGTCTAGATGTTGGAGACCGATGGGGCCATTTTCCACTCTGGACTCATGACTGCTGTAGCCTCTTGGGAATCAAACACTGTTTCTGACAGTCTCCTGTTAGTAGACTGAACTTCACCATTACAAGTTTACAGAGTGGTGTCAAGTGGTTGTATAATATATAGCTATAAAAAATGTGTTCAAACATATTCAGATATTGCTTTCACACCTCATCTATCATGAGGGCAATTTCATGGGTTGCCTTTTTAAAAATTAATTTCATTTCTTGACCTGTTAAGAATGGATACACCAACATGGGTAGATTTTGAGTTAAATTGTGCTTGTGACTTCATGGATCACATTTTCAATTACCTCAGAATCCTGCATAGCATGTGTCTGTGTGTGTGTGTCTGTGTGTTTGAGAGCGAGAGAGAGAGAGAGAGAAAGAGAGTACTACAGAAGTCACCATGAAGCCATCATTTATTTATTTACTGTGACAAGTGATATGGAAAAGTGAAATGTAATGAGCTAGGCAGGAAGGTAATGGAGAACAATTGAAGTCTTAAAGACGCAGTGACATTCTTGCTGATTGATTTTTTAGTTTTCTGTGGTCCAGCTAAATGGGGTTTGACTTAAAAATGAAATTCAAAAAGTTTTCAAAGGTAGGCGTGGGTTCACTCTGTGTACACCGGCTTCCTCCCACCTCCAAAAGTATGCTGAGGTTAATTGGTCACTGTAAATTGCCCGTAGGTGTGAATGTGAGTGTGAATGCTTGTCCGTCCTTCATGTGGCCCTGCAATCAGCTGGCGACTCATATATATACACACTACCGTTCAAAAGTTTGGGGTCACTTAGAAATGTCCTCCTTTTTGAAAGAAAAGCTTCTTTTTTCTTTCTTTCTTTTCTTTTTTCTTTCTCTTTCAATGACGACGTTCAATGAATCAGACTCGTCTAGTCATGTGGTTCAATGACTATTCTAAGCTGTGAACATCTGATTTTAATGGAATATCTACCTACACCTACAGAGGCCTTTTCCACCAACCATCACTCCTGTGTGCTAATGCTACATTTTGTTAGCTAATCATGTTAAAAGGTGAATGGTGATTAGAAAACCTTTGTGCAATTATGTTTGCACACATGAAAACTGTCGATTAGAGAAGATATAAAACTGGAATTGTCTGGATGACCACAAACTTTTGAACGGTAGTGTGTGTGTGTGTGTGTGTGTGTGTGTGTGTGTGTGTATGTACAGTATATATACTGCATATGTAATGCATCTAGTTTTCTACAAAAACTTTTTTTTTCACCCAGATACACACAAACATCCGTTTTACTGGGCATTCATGTCAAATCTAGAACAAAAAAAGTAGTGCACGTATCATCTGACATAGCTGTAAACACTGAGCTGAAAGAAAACTCTCCATCCCTTCCCTTCATCATGTGAAGTACACTGTAACAAACAAACATGTTTATGTTAGCGGAACCAGTTTCTGTCAATCCCGAGCAAGGAAATAAAATAAAATCCAGATGGATTTATTTAGTAACTTTGCTGAAATGAACAGAACATAAGAACATAACTCATGATGGAGGTGTGTCAGTGGGGGGGATATTGTGTTTCTATTGTCAGGTAAATAATAAAACTATCAATAAGTTTAAGGATTAAGAGGCTGTATATCCATACTATTGTTATGAACTTACACCCACTACGTTTTTTTATAACGTTCCTATCAATACATGTTTACTTTCCTGTTAACATATATGCAGATATTACTAATTATTACCGAAGGGTATTTTTGTGATTAAATGCTAATGGGTGCAAAAGTATGAAAAATAATTACAATGTCACATCCTGAGGCAAATTGATGGTTTTTGTTGTTGTTGTTGTCTTAACACCAATGGATGCCGAAGAACTCCGGTCCATCTCCAGTTCACGCAAATGTGTCATAGTTCTGAAAAGCACGTTGTTCAGAAGGTTTATTTTGAGATCAAGATAAGAAGAGATGAGGTTACCACCAAAAACACCTGAGAACTGCGTCGGATAATTACAGGTCTCAATCATTGAGGTAAGCCGAAAATCTAATGTTGACTTACCACATAACCTTTCAACTGGTTAATTCCCTCCTCTGCTTTTGGAAGAGGTGAAAATGTAGCCGCCTCTTTCCTGAGGCTGAACTGTCTTCACAGGCATTAGAGAAGAAAAGGGAAGAAAAGTCGTTTAGTGATAGATATGAGAGTGCATCTAGATCCCTTCATGCCATGTCAACCACATCCTGAGGTGAATGAATGATTAAGTGAGCGTGCCTCACAACTGTTTTTGTATAAGTTCTGAGTATAAATGTAGAACTATTCAGTCAGCCAAACACATTTTAATGCATGCACATTAAAAGTGTCATTCCACATTTCATACCTCCTGAGAAGATGCTATTATCATCCTAACACCTGCAAAAACTATTAAAAAAACACCTCATTCACGTGAGTCAGAGACGTATTCCTATATTTTAAACACCATAAGTAATAGCATACACACACACACACACATATATATATATATATATATATATGATAATAATTCATCATCTGAAATAGATTTTTTTTTCTTTTTGGAGAGCAGCCCCTTTAGTTGTGCTGGCTGTTGTCGATGCCAACACAGCTAAAGTGCAAGCTCAGAGGCTCTGCCATATGGATGTAATTTCACCGGGAGTTTTTTTTTTTTTTTTTTCTACCACAAATCAAATAACAGATTCAGCTTTGAGGGTAGAAAATAAACCCAGAACTGATCTGCATTACACCGAAACAAACAAGAGTTAAGTAAGAAAACGAGAGAGACAAAATCTGAATGTAATGGTTGCAGAGCCATACACATTTCCTTTGATTACAAGGTATTAGTGTCATCCAAGGGCCCATTGGCAGGAAATGCTGTGCTGTTCGCCGCATTGGAACAAACACAAACGTCAGTGTCTATTAATTCTGTTATAATCATATTTGAATGGATCCTCACTGATCTGCCATTTCTGCCTTTCTTCCCGCAGTTTCGAATGAGTGCTTGAATCACCAGGAAACCACACCACTGGTTTGTCGGGGGAAAGTTTTCTACACTGCTGATTGCAAGAACAATATCCTGAACTAACAGGGTTTATGGTGCAGAAATCAAAATATCAATGAGTTTGGAAACAGATGGGAAATGATAAAAAAGTGCTATATTCTGGAACAAATAACTACTAAATCATGTTATATTCCTTATGTATGGAGATGTTGACATATTATTTGCAATGTTTCGCTCGACCAAAATTGGACATCATCAGCCTGTAAAATGGACATCCTATTCTAATGTATATAGACACAAGATCAGTTGATTAATATCTTTTAATATTTGAAACTTATTGTGGAAATTTATTGTGAACCCAATCTTATGCAACTCCTGTCTAACTGGGATTTTCCAGGTTGTGTTAGGTCCAAATGGGTTGTGGAATTAATGTCAAAAGCGATCACGGGTTCTTGAAAAAGGACATTGAGCAACTGTTCCATCATATTATGAGCAAAATGGCACACATGTTTCTTGTTAGAAGGACAGTCCATTGTATAATCCTCTCTCTGTCTGTTTAAATAGCTACAATCACCTTTAACCACTTGAGGATAGCTAAAAAAAAAATAATAATAAATCAACAAATGTCACAGCTGAGTGTCAGCTTTGATTCAGGGCGGCCATTTTTCAACTCAAAATCCCATTTTGCAAAATGGAGAGTGTGGACACAGTCAAATAAATGGCGTTGGGCCATGTTGACAAATCGTCTGAGAGGCATTGCCTCTGTGTGGACTCCAACTCCCACCCATCGTCCCAATTAATCAGACTTCACCTCCATCACTGCTGTCTGTCACACTGGAAACTGCTTTCGCCAGACAGACAGGGAGAGAGAGAGCACTGAACATCTGTCTCAGCTCCCTCCACCTGACCAGTCAAACTAGTTATTCTGTGACTCCCACTGCAAAGGCAAATATTTTAAACATGGTGCACTCAAATTTCCCTTCAACGTCCGTCATTGTCAAGATCTAATGACATATCGATTTCAGCATTTTAAATAAACCGGTGATAGGTGAGGTCGATAAAAACTATGAGTAAATTATCAGTATCGATGAAAGAAGTATCCATGAAACACACAAAATACATGAACAAAACTATAAAACTCAATTCAGTCATGACTGCTTATGTTTCTGGGATTCAAATTAAATGTGTAAACATCTCGTTTCCTTTGTTTTTACTAAAGTGGGGACACATCAGTCAAAAGTAAATTTAAGATGAACAATAATTAATTGTGAGTTCACTTTTCCACGTACCAAAACAAACTCAGCTCCATGATGAGTATCTGAATGTGAATGAAATCACATTGGCATTAAAACCAAATGAGATAAGGCACAAAGAAACGGCGTGATCGGTAATTTTGACGTTTTTCAAGCGAAACCGCCATGGGACACTTCACTCATTCTGACAGTTTTATGGAATCTTTGTTTTGATAATCCTTGCATTGGTGATACCTGTCATGGCACACAGTAGTAACCACCGAGCCCCCTCAATCTCTCAGCTAAATCTCCCTGTCGACACAACATTGGCCCCGTGATAAGAAGGTGACACTGTCACTCCAGCCCACACACACGAGCACACAGCCCGGTAGCATAATGCACACATTTACACACATACGCACAAACAGCCTCGGAGGCGTGCAGTGTGCATAGGCGTTCAGCATCATGCTAATTTTCATTGTTGTGATAAAAATAAACAGGTCTTGGGAGCTGAATCTGAAGGCCTGAGGGTCACGGCGCACTCGACTGACAACAGGAAGGGTGTGGGGGTAGGGAGGGGGGTGTTACGGGTGGGGAGGCAGCGGAGGGGTAGGGGCGGGGGCTCAAACTGAATTACCTTGATCCAGCACGACAGCCTCACATCACTGTCACCAGCCTGTTTGGAAGGGCTTGATGGGGCCGCGGTGCTAACTTGGAATAAGCCGACTGCGATGGATGTGTGTTGACAGTGTACTGTATTCAAGGGCACATTGAAATGAGCGGGCGGAATGGGGGAAAGTTTGCTTAGCCATGTGTGCAGTAATTATCATGGGCTCTCCTCCTGCCTCTTATCTGGTGGCTGGTGGTGATTGTCACATGAGTGAAGAATCGACTGTGACATTATCTCTGTCTCACAATAGCCTCCGAATCTTATAATAGCAGGAGGTGTTAGGAGGGACGTCGTGTTACATCTTTCATTTTGATTAAACCAGATAAAAGTTCAAAGATGACATTGTTTTTTTGGTTTATTTCAGTTTATTAACATATGTATATTTATCTTATGGTGCAAAACTTTGAGATGACATGTGGACGGTTAGTATTTAATGCTGTCAAACCAAGGTCCAGTTAATTGTTAATGACATGTTATGTTACCAAAACAAAGATATTTAAATGTCTTGAGTAATTCTATTTATTGTATTACACAAAAGACAGTTTCCAAGTTGAAATTTTTATTGAAAAATATAACAGCTGAGGTGTTAAGGTGCTTTTTTTCCACAGGTGAGGTGCCACAGTCTAGCACTAGGTGGTGCTTGAACACAGCCCTCACACACACACACACTCACACACACACACACACACACACACACACACACACACACACACACACACACACACACACACACACACACACACACTCTCACACTCACACACTCTCACACTCTCACACACACTCACACACACTCACACTCTCACACACACACACACACGTTTACGGAGCAGTGGACTACTGAGTCAGACTTCTCGACCTCCTCAAAGCGCTT
>CAAKHB010007521.1:201419-221927 GCA_901007665.1 Aeoliscus strigatus | reverse complement strand
CACACACACTCACACACACACACACACACACACACACACACACACACACACACACACACACACACACACACACACACACACACACACACACAAACTCCTCTTTTCCTGCCTGTGCACACACGGTCATCAAGACCCATTCTTATCAAACTAAGAGGATAACAAAACAACCCCCTTTGCCATCGCATACATACGCACACACAAAGCCGGCAAAAAGGCACAGGGCTCGACTTACCGACTCTTCTCTGTTCATCAGCTTCCCCTTCAGCCCTCGGTTGTTTTCACACAGAACACACAGACTAGGGACGAGGGATGGATGTTGTGGATTTATTTTTCAGCCAATATGATATTTACCAATACTTATATTTGCCTACGATAATCTAACGGATAATTTGATGTTTCAAAAGCCCTCCAGTTCACTCTGACATTTCACGTTAGATATCATTTTAAGTAATTCACTGTCATTTTAAATGGGAAATGAAACCACGCATGAAAATGGTTGGGAAAAAGTCAACAAAAAACCTTTGAAACTAAAAGCCGTTCCTAAAAAATGTAAATGCTTTTAGGGAACGATGAGCCAACATATACATGTATACATGTATAAATATAACACATTGACATATTATATCAAATTATCATGCAAACTATTTAACAATGCTAACTGCTATCACCTCATGATATGTTTGCTGGGGAGAAAAATAACTTGCTTTGGTAGAAGTACAGTACGTTGTCGCCGAAAAAAGTACTTAGGTGGTCTTCCACCGCCTAAAAGTGATGAATGTATTGAATGTATGAATGTATGTATTTTGTTATTGACAGGTTTAGCTGTCTTATGCTCTCTTGCAAACTTTCGCCCATTTCTTCAGGGCGGCAGCACTGAACACCTTTTCATATAGACTCCATCATCCATCATCATCATCACTGTCGTCATCATTGCAGTATTGTCCGTTAAGATTATAAGAAACAAAGAAGCAAACTGCTATACAATTATCGTTTACTGAAAAAAAATCGCACATCGGAGACGTCCGGCTTTACGTTACTCTTCACCAACCCTAAAGGCCACCTACTTGTCAGTTCCACCTATAATTCCTATTTCATTAATGAAATTTCATAAATTTGTGCATCCCAGCAAATGCACCTGTCCCAGTCCTGTTCATGAAGTCACAGCCACACGTGTCCAAAGCTGTGATATCTATCTAATCAGCTGGCCTTTTCTCCTCTTGTTGCTTTCAGGACGACAAGGGAACAAGAGTCTGTGTTTCAGCGGCAGACAACCGGTTGCAACACAATACCTGTGAAAGCACACGTGCACTCACACACGCACGCATGCATGAGCGCTCACTCATGCACGCACCTACAGATTACAGATCAATCACTTTTTATACATGCATCAGTGTCATCAGTCTTACTAAGACTAGTAAGTGACTAAACCCATGAACATCTACCCACTCATCTTATTTCAAGTTATCTATACTTTTCAAACCCAGAATAAATTATTGATATACTTTTATTATCTGTATGATTTCCCGGTTAAATTATGCAATGCGCAACAATGACTTATGTCCTAAATCATACTGTATTATCTTGTTTTCATGGCAGAAAAAGGGTTACAACAACAAACAGACATGTCAGTATATTATGAAGAACAAGGAAGCTTGAGATATCCTCATAGTATCTGTGTGTGTGGTTGGCGCCTGCAGCAACGACATGATTGTACTGAGTGGAGAGGCCGTTGGAGTCCTTGTGTGGCCTTTTTCTCATGCTAACCAAGCTTTGTTGTGTGTTTTCTGGAGCAGGGGCTACATGGGGACAATATGTGTGTATCCCTCTGTCTGCATCTCATGAGCAGGCCGCACGTGTGTGTGTGTGTGTGCCTCATGTTGCTCTGTCCTGTGTGCACACCAATGTTGGGGTCTATGGGGCAGCAGCCTGAGCATTCCTGTTGACGTTAAGCAGCTAAACAGTACCAGCTTGCTGGGCTCTTAACCTCCCCTCTCAGAGAGAAGACCTAATGAAGTCCTGAAAGGCTTCCTGACTCCCTCATCTGGATTTGTTTAGGCCCCGATCTCCCTCCCTTTGCTTGAGGAAAGCCATTAGCCCATTGAGAAGACAGTCACACAGGCCATAGAAGACAAAAAACCTTGGTAATGGTGTTTTGAAACCTCAGCGTGCCCAAGGAGTATGGAAAAGGTGCCTTTGAGTTGTTTTTATTTTTTCCCAGGGTCAAGCTACTTTGAAGAGTATTGGGGTTCATCTAAAATGCGTAAGATGCATATTAAATATTTTCTTGTAGCCACGTGCTCGTCCTCATTTCATCTCATTTTGTATCATTCATATGAGAAAGGATTTGAAGATCTGTTTCGATAATATAGTGTAAATAAAGAGTGTAATAATGTAATGTACAGTACAGTGTGCTAATTGATGATGGATTGCAATAACTGTATTTTATTGTATTGCACATAATTTCACTATGTATTTACTGTATACAGTAAATGTATGCAATGTGTATTGCATATAATTTGGAAGCTCTGTCAATGTGCCACAAATCCTTTTTGACAATGAGGCAAAAGGATCCACCTGCATGTTAGATCACCCAACATCTACCAGCACTGATGGCAGGAGAAGGGGGGAGAGAGAGAACTGCGATCAAAGATAGATGGATGGGAGAAATAAAAAAGGAAATAGAGGGATTATTCTCTTTTGCTGAGGAGATTTCCAGTCCACCCCCCACACACACACCTCCCCCCCACACACAGTTGTAATAGCACTTCATTTTAATTTTATAGTTTGTGTATACTCAATAGAGGAAATTGTTTCTATGTGGTTATGCCAGTCGATTGAGAGCAAAGAGGGCACATATGGCAAATAAAAAACTGCAGCACGTTCAAATTGAATTTGTATTCACCAGGAAGTGGGTTAACACAGTTAAAAGTCAGAGAATCCAATAGCACAGGCTGATGTGTGGTGTCGAGACAATCTCCTTTGGGGAGCGAAGGCGCTCGGCTCATATGCTGCCTACCCCGCCTTGTAGCATGTTTTCAGGTAATAATAATACATCATATTGCTTAACAGCATATTTATGTAAGTGCCTCAGCAAGAAGCGACATCTGGAGCGCCTGGTTGTTGTTCTTTGAAATCATCTCCGTCAGATACGTGCCACTCGCTGTTGTTATGTTTTCTCTTCCTTATCAGTTTTGCAGCGATGGAAAATTCTATTACAGAGTGTATTTGGTTTGTCACAGTCAGATGCCTTCTCTTCAGGTTGTGTTTGGGGGGGCGGCAGGGGGGTTGTTTTTTTCTCCTGGATTTCTCTTTTTTATTTGAAGAGACAGAGTAACTGCTTGCCTCTCTCACCACCCCCATCTGTCTCATGCTAAAGAAGAAAGGGATATTTTCATAAAAAAAAAAAGAGAAAAAAATGCAGGGAGTGGGGAAATGACAAATCTGTCGGCCTTTGTTATTGGAATATATTGACTGCTCTTGGTTCATTGACTTTTTATTACAGGAGGTAGCACAACTGTCAGCAAATAGGGAGAAATTTGTTTCAGCCATTTGCTTTGGAACATTTGAAGCTGATCATTTTCATATTCCAAGCACGCATCTGTGTGCACGTTGTGTGAGTGAGTGTGTGCAAGCATTTTTCTGCTGTGTGTATGTGTGTATATTTGTGTGTAGGAGGTGCAACTGTAAGCAGTGCTGGTACAATGAAAAGAAGGAGAAATAGGAGGACTGGAGATGGCGAGAAAAGACAGGAAGGGAGGGGTGGACTCCTCGACGGAGAGGTGGTTTCGGTCTACCAGCAGCACGCGGCTCTAGCCGCCAGCAGTCTGTCAGTGGTGGTCCCCTTGTCCAGTCTGTGCAGCATCTGCCAGAAAAGCACCAGGCTGAGCGAGACCCAGATCCTCCAATGGTGGCTTCCTGAGAACAGATCCCCATCAAGTGACTTCTACTTTGGGCCCAGCTGTCTTCTCCTGCCCCCCTGTTCTTGTCTGGCTCAATTCTATTCCCTCTGCGGCAGGAAGACCTCACCTCCCCTTTCCCTAACTTCTATTGTGTTCCTATGTCATGTAATGTTGGTATATGTGTTATGTTGCCGAGGTTTTTTGTCTTGTCCCTCACTGTGCTCCCTTCGCAGCGTAGTCTGAGAGTTGACGTTTTTTCCCCTCCCCTCTCCTTCTGTTCTCCTTTTCCTACCCCCCTTCATACTCTCAGTGCCCCCGTCCCGTCTCCCCACTGTTGTATTGTTGTGTTGTATATGTTCGGAAGTGGGATTGCAAATTTCGCTGTACTCGTGACAGTGACAATGAAGGATTTCCATTCCATTCCATCCTCACCCCTGTTCTGTGCCAGTATTTACTGCATCTGTTCTCCAGCCAAACACCCGTTCATTTAAACTGATATTGATTTTAAAGTACTGCATAAGTTGTTTTCAGCTGGTGTGATGACAACAAATCGATGTATAAGGTAGAAAAGAGATCATGGCCCTCATTATGTGTGTGTGTAGGTTTGCATATGTTGTCTTGTTAAATGTTAGTGGAAAATGAATAAATAAAAAGTTTATGTACAGCAGAAGTAATTAAGTATACAGTCTAAACTCAAATACATTGGTAAAGATGATAACGTGCTGCCTGGATCACCCACAGTTTTCTACGCCTATGTAAAGAGCACTTGACCTATGACCTCCATCTCCTGGTCTTCTCCCTTGCTCTGCTCTCAGCTGTTCCTCCCTGCTTTCATCCCCATTCACCTCCCACTACCAAGCCTCAACCATTCTCCTCCAGCCTCTTCCCCATTTTTACGCCCATTCCCTTTCCTGCTGGGACTGGAGAGAGGCCGAAGCTGCAGCATCTCCCCATCCGTTAGCCAAGAGCCAGAGATCCCAGCCAGAGATGCCATCTGATACAAGTCTATCATAATGAAGGTCCAGCATGGGGCTAAATGAGTTTCCACCTCAGCCGCGCGAGGGGCTAATGACAAAACTGCCTCCCTGTGCTCCTTGGCCTGCCGCTAGCTTTAATCAGGGCATATGGCACTTGCCTAAACTGCTTGGATATGAGGAACGAGGAGAGGAGAGGAGGAATCCCAAGGAATTGAGAAAGTTTTTAAAGTTGCAGAATATTTGGAAAAAACACTGCAAGAAGTATATGAATTCACAGTGGGAAAAATGTATGGTGTCTTCTAGTCCTCAGATGTAGACAGGCTGTGTGGGTGCTAATCATTAATCGCTTTCAGAGACTTATATTAATTTGCCGGATTTAATGTGTCTGAAATGGCAGATGATCAACAAGGAAGAAACAAAAGTGCATTAGTGCCCCAGTGGCATTAAAAGGAGTGTTGAATGGGGTGGGAGCTTAACAAATGGGCTACTCCATTTTCAAACCCCAATTTATGGCTCCCCAACTTATCCAAATTAGCTTAAAGGATTGATAATTCTTCACTAATATGAAACTGTTACTGAGCCCCTAAAGTGTGACTTGCCCCTTTTTTTAGGTTTTGTCAAACAGTAAATAGAGGGCTTGGTTGTGGAAATTAAAATGAAATCTCATAACAAGCCTTCCTTTTAATTTGATTAATTCTTTGTTGTTGTTTTAGATCCTTCGTGGAGACACCCATGACGTTTCGAGGTTATTTGTTCCACTGTCTAATGACAATTTTCTTGCACAATAACACCAGTTAAAGAGACGCCTCAGAGCGAGTTTTTTTTTTTTTTTTTTTTTGCCTTGAAATCGCAGGCAAGGCTAAGCCAAAGGGGAACTAATAAACCTCACCCTTAATTCCACTGTGAGGCTACTGCTGAGTCTGTTTACACTACAACTTCCCCACATTCCTAATTGTATAGCGAGAGATGATCACAACTTCATTTAGCTCCCTCGGCCACATATTACGGCATCTGAGGCAACGATCATTTTCAGAGACATATATTGAGCTAAGGGACTGATGACCTCTCAATTTCTAATCTCAAGGCCATTAAATTATCAGCCGAAGATGTTTTCACACCCACCTAGATCTTTAATCATTCCAAATAGCCAGTCACAGTGAAACGTATTAATTCTGAAATGCATGTGAGTGATTTACCACATTTTGGTTTCATTTGACTTCACAGTGGAAAGAAACCAGGCAGACTGCACTCAGCATGGAGGAAAATGAACCTTGTGAAACTCATGCTGATAGTTTTGGTCCCTGATTTGAAGAACCATAACTGTTCTTGGCAACCGACAAGCCGCTAGTACAAATTAGCCAGCTATCAGCAGGGTGCACAGATTGCTTTGCCATGACAGGGACAAGCTCTTAGATAGAGGTTATCCAGACAGGCGTAGATATTTTCTTGGACTTCCCACATGTATTTTCTGCTTTTCCCCTTGCTTACACACTCTTCTTCATCTGTCACATCTGTCACATCCCCTCCGAGCCAAATGATTGCTTGCAGCTGGGGTGTATTGAGAATATTTTAATATTATGCAGAAGATTAGCGCAAACTAACTACATTATTCTCCTTTAACTCTCATTTCACCCAACTGATGTCTTTATATCCGTCCCCTCGCCTCGTTTAGCCTAATGTGAAAATGGAAGCGAAAATGCGCTTAGGACTGTACCAATTGTTCCTCGGCTGCCTATTATTTCAGAGCACCATTAAAGGAGAGACGTCTTTTATCGTGACTGTAAATAAAACGATTAGGGGCACATCCTGCCGTGTGCCGGGGAAGATTTCATTTCAGGGATCTGCTTATCAACCCTTCTTGGATGGGTTGGAAGGATTGTTAGGGCCCCATTGCAGATGAGAAGCTACCTTCCCCCACCTCCATCCCACAATGGCTCCATCTCTTTTTTCCGAAGCTGCATTACAGTAGCAGATCACACTCACGTTGAATCCTTTTCATGAATCAATTACAGTCCCACACACGTGCACATCCTCTGCACATCCTCTTCAAAGTTGAAATGGCTTTGCCTCCCATGCCAATGCTTAGCACGCTAAGATTATTAGAGTAGATCATTGACAATCAGCCACTGTTGTGGATCCTCATGTAATGATGATGCTGAATGTCTGTTTCAGTTGTGGGTGTTCTACAAAGCTTCAAACCACACAGCTCCTCTCGTAACATTTCCCAGGTCCTTGCACCCTCAATGTGCAACAAGTCTATGCGCCGTCATTCTTTCTGGAATCATTCAAAGACATTAAGAGTGCACAAAACAGAAGATTAGATAAAGGGTGTATATACATGTAGCTTGTACCTAAGGTGTACCCTACAACTGGCAGTTGGAGGGTGTATGTTGGTACTAATACATTGTTATTCATTCATTGTTATTTTTTCTCAAAATCACAGCTTTGTAATAAGAAGATAGTGAATGAATCAATGAATGAATAAATAAGGACAAATGGGCAGTTTCACTGATAATCAAGTTTCACTTTTTCTACCGTACCAAACCAAACACTTGGAAGAACTTGAAGGGCGAATAGGGGACGTTATGTCCTCCATCCCACAAGGAGTTCCTGTTTAAATCAGTGGACACGATTCTTGGGCAATTCCAGAAACTGGAGGAAAGAGCTGGCGCCTATATCAAATTTTAAACAAAACATACAAAAAAATCCATCTTTTCATTCAACTTTGTCTGTAATCAAATGAAACTGAAAATGTCTTTTAACAATATAAATGAGAGTTACTTTTCACCCACATCTGTATACATTGCATTGTTGCATGTGTAGACTTATATTTTATTCATACTTCAATGCTATTTCTGTTTTACATACATAATACATACATTTGATTGAATAATAATATTATACAGATTTTTTTCTATTACTCAACTCAACTAAGTCTTTGACATGAAAACTTGGGCCATATTCAGGCACCCTGGCAATGTTTGTTTAACTTTTCTTTTCTTCTCTCTTCTTCAGTTTCTTGGATTAAGTTCCCTTTTGTGTTGAATAGCAGGGACGCAGTCTACTTTTCACTTGTATGGCAGTTGTTTCATAGCTTGCAGCATGTTTGTCTGTGGTGGCATTCCTCCATTCCATTCAGCTCACAAGAGGGACCCCCCCACGCCCCCAACCTCCCTTGGGCCGAGCATATCCCAGCGTCCTCTGCTCTCCTCCACCACTCCCCTCCCCCCCAGAGATGGACCAGGCAAACATCCAATCTCTTCTAAACATCAAATAGTGCGCACACAAAAACATAGTGTTACACAAACACTCATGTACACACAAGAACGTCTACACACCGCAAACCATCATCGCCGCAGTCAATACGTGCTGCTGTATCACATTGCAGTAAATCTAGTTAAGAAGCTCTGTGGGGAGGAAAAATAAGAGATACAGTTACCAGGTCTGGAATGGTTTGACCTGAGCTGTGTCATCATGTACCAATGCTATTGTCTGAACAAATCTTTCAATACGACAGATACACAAAAGCCTTTTAGCGTGTCAGCATTGGTAATTTATTACAGTGAAATTTTCCACTCGTAAGATCTGAAACTGTTTCTTCAGGACTCTGTAATGCGTTTTCTTCACGCAGGACAGCAAGACTGGTGTAGAAGCATAACATATTCAACGCCAAATGAAAGAGGGCTCCTGTAGCAAACTGAGTGCAGGAGGCCTTTACAAACCAATTTAGTTGATGGAAGGAATAAAAACTTCTCTGTGACACTGAAGGTTATGTTTTATTGCAAGGAGGATTTGGCTCTTTAAGGGCTTGACAGATCACTTTGTTTCCTAGAGGTAGAACGGCTCTGGCCATAAGTCTGAAACTCTGACCTTTTTGTAAATTAATCCAGTCCAGTTTAAGCATATCAGCTATTTATACAGCCAACCTTCTTTGACAGAGCAATTTTAGACCAAAAAAAACTCCATCAGAACGAAGCGATGCAGTTTGATCTGCCTGTCTGAACGGTGGGATGCTGTTGTCCTTAGTGAGAGGAAAATGTGGTGTGTTTTCAAGGTTTGCAGATCACAAAGCAGAACGAGTGTGTAAAAATGTTGTACGAGCACTGGTGGGGGCTGAAATATTTTCATCATTCCTTCTGTATGAGTCATTATGGGGAAAAACAGAAAATGGGAAGAAATATAAAAAAGGAACAAGTGAGAGAGAAATAAAAAAGGAGAAAAAAATCACTCATGTATGTGAAATGTACATGAGCCTGTCCTCGGTTTGCAGCTGGCGAGTTGAAGAGCTTTCACAGCCAGATCTCTCCCATCCGACATGTAGATAGAGAGATAGAGAGTGACGAGCACCCCAGTGTGTAAGCTTTAAAACAGAAGCATGACGCAATGACCTGCTGCCACAGGAGGTGTCAGGAACATACATGTGTCCTATGTTTAATAGAAGCAGCCAACCTTTGCCCAGCTTCTGTCTCTAATTTCTGCGAGTGATTGAGCCATTTTCACATTTGGCTTAACCATATAAGATGTTGCATTCACATGTCAAAAAACGATCGGAAATGTTACATATTTGACATTGTGATTGGAGAAACCCGTGATGTGTTTTATTTGGTCGCCTCCATCCGCTCACCCAACAATATGCTTTCAAAGTTATGCTTACTGTTCTTGTTTTCCTTGCAGGTAACAGAGGCAGCACATGCTAAGAAAGGACCATGCTAAGAAAGTTAGCATCACACACAGTTATTCTGATGGACAGAAATAACATACCGACATCATATCAATGAGAGTAAAAGTAATTGAGGAAAGCCTTAATACACATGAACATAAATCCAGTGATGTGCTGTACATCTTGTGCCAGAAATGACATCCAGGAAAATAGTAACTACATCTAGAAATCTGAATATATATATACAATAAATCAAAATGCTGTTGAGAATTGTGCAAATTTCTGAAGGTGAAATATGTTTCACTCTTAGTTGAGATATTACGATATTACGATATGTGTCATACGTGCCCCAACTAGAAGACGATGATTATTTGTACTTTTAAATCGGTTGGCGCACTGTGAAGTACTGAGGTGACGTTTGATTTATTTATAGAGGAAAATTAAGTGAAATGTGCCTGTTCATTTTGCTGCCTGTTTGTCTCCTGGTGTCAGATGAGTTCCAAACAGATCATATTTCCACAGGTGGCTGTGAGAAGAACTTGTACTGGAATGTTGAGCAACATAAATCTCCATAATTGCATGATATTGATCAGATAACTAAAGCGGCAACTGGCGAGGGAAACGCCCTTTTTTTACTCTGCCATTTTTCATGCTTTTATCTGACAACAAAGAGGGAGTGTTCATCACTACACACACACACACACACACACACACACACAAACAGACATTCAAGTCTAGCAGAGCTCCTGACACTCCTATGGAAAAAAGAGAGGATGTCAAAGCTGAGTTTGGAATATGTTTTGACTACTCTGACTTTGAGTTCATATATTGAAAGTATTCGCAGAGACTCAGAGAGGCCCTGTGACATCGCTGTCCTGTAATTGATGGGACAATGTCAAGACTTTTAAAATCCGTAAACTTCTGCAGCATGACTGCACAGTGTGACGACCCGACTGAGGAAAGAGAGACAAGTCTTTTCATCTTGACTCATTTCCATGACGTGTGCTTGGCTGTCTTTGCTTTCGTGTCTCCACTCGATTGTTACAGAACGGGGTTTAAAATCCTCAAAGATGAATCCGGCCACATGAAGCATCTTGGGCATTCTGGTGCTGTTTGTCTTCAAGTCTCTGTTTACATATAAGGAGTATACATGCAAAACCACATAAGGTATCTCTTTAGGACTCCACGGCTGGACACGTTAAGATCTTGAACTGATTAACTATCAGTGTTCTTGTTCTTCCTCTTGCAGCGCTCACAGAAAATATGTAAAAATATTTTGCCTCTTCAAATCAACTCAGTCCTTCTCTGTCATGCAATTCAATTTGATGTTATAATTTGGATCTGAAAGTTTGGCTAGAGTTGACAATTGTTTAATCCTTACCCCTGGAAACACACATCCTCCCTGGTCTCTATTAAGTTTTGTTTGCCTTTATTTCTTCCCACAGTTCCATTTTCTCTAGCCTACTGTTCAAGCATAAAAAAAGAGGCAAACAATTTGTGTATGCTTATGTGCTGTAATAACACATATTTTCTCATGCAAACACCAAAGTCTATGTGTCTCTGCAAACAAAGCTCCTGAACCCTTCAAACTTAGATTGCCAACAGTGATCGCCAGCACCAGACACAAATCCATCTCTCCCCTCAGGGCGTGGGGGAGACAAGGGGGAAAAGGTGGAATGGAAGAGGGAACGTGGAGACATTGGAGGTGTGGAATGGGGCGTGGGAAGGTGTTAGGGGGCAGAAAAGTCAGTTAGTGGAGGGGGTGGGGTTATAGGCCTCTGCCAGGTGTGCATCCCACCCCCACCTGCCAGTAAGCCATTGAAAAATCACAAGGCCAGAAACTGGAGCCACCACAACAGAGAGCTGCAGTGAATTCCCACATATCTCATATAATCATTGGATGGATTGGACAGTTTTTTAGCAGCTTTTAGATGCAAAGTCTCTTTGCCCACCTCAGAGCTATCCTTGTCTGTGCATGCAACACCTATTGCTGGTTCCAGGGAGAGGGATCTCTCTGTTTACGGTTCTCTGGAGGGTTCTGCCCTTTTCTCCTGTTAAAATTGTATGGACTGTAAAGTCCTTTGAGACAATTGAAGTTATGATATTGGGCTGTACAACATACTGTATATATATATATATGCAGTATATATACAGTATTCTGTGTATAACACAGAAATCAATTCAACTGAATCTCACTGTGCTGGGATGAACATGCACATCCTCTTAAAGTTAATAATATCCATCCTGATGCTGGACAGAGAAGTCTGTGACATCATTTTTCTTTTGGCATGTGACGACTATGGATGAAGTGGCACAAAACCAATGACAGTAATTATAATTATGACATAAATAAAGTGATAAGCATGATTTAATAGATAGAGAGATAGATAGATAGATATTTTATAGGGGTGTAAAGATTCATCGATTACATTGACGTTCTATAGATGTTCTATTGACGTTCTGACCAAACATGTTGCTGAGAGCGAGAGAGTGTTTTTCCGAGCCAATGTTAGTTATTTCAACCTACATACAGTACCTAGTTCTGTCATTTCACAGAGTATAAGACTGTACTGAGTGTAAGACTTATACTCTGTACTATATGACTGTACTGTTCATTCAACCTGACAAGTAAGGTTGAGCTTTATTTTGGTGTATTATTGTACTCATACAGAAAATCTCAAGTATCAGGGACACTTTTTTGTCTCTTGATCATCAAGTTCTGAATTTAACTGATAATTTTCAAGTATCAAGTAAAAAACTCCCCTGCACTGTCCACAGTATTCTGGTATGTATTTACAGAGTCACACAGGTTCATGTTTTAGCGAAACAGAAATAGTTACGGAATCAATTTCCAGCCCTTGAGTCGAATCGAATCGAATCAAATCCTACCGTTGTGGATGAGCCAAATATCGTTCATGAATCGAATCGGAACCATGGAAAATGATATGAATCAAATTGTTGTAAAAATGAATCGTTACACCCCTAATGTTTTATTAATCTCCCAAGAGAAACATTACATTACATCAGAAATATTACAACATTACATTTCCATCAGTACGACAGATCAAACAGATTACTAAGATAATATGATATATCATATAGATGATGTGATATGATGATAAATAGATAAGAAACGCATGTAATAACAAGTACAGAAATACAATGCAATTACAAAAATCAGTATAAGTTTATTCATCCCTAAAAGGACAGATAACAGCTTGCCAATGAGATCAACAAACACAAACAGACGGATGTACATCCGTTTGTTGCCAGTCGGATTTTTCATGTTTAAAAGAAAAAAGGCATATGTTTGTTCCGACGGTATCAGTGAGCACTGTCTGCTGGTGTATCTGTACCAACTGTAAATCAAAAGCAGAAGGTCTGACTGACTCCAGCTTGTGCTAATGACGGCTGTGCGGCGATAGGACAAACATCCCTCACTGAACAGCTCCTCTGCCATTAATTACAGGTCAGCCAGTGTGTATAAGCTACTAAAGATTATCTAAGGATACAGCAGATTATCTCCGGATGTGAGCTCTATGGGAAACATAAATATTCAACCTCTTCTCTCCTTTTCCCCCACTCCAGCATGTTGGTTTTGTCTGTGGGATCAGGGCTTCCTCACATGGTGTCCATTATCATTAAGTAAGAAAATGATGACCGGTTAAGACCACCAGGGTCGCTTTTATACTGTAGCAGAATAAGGATTTATGCTTTTTTGGATTTAAATTAGGTTGCATTCGGTGTCTACTTGCAAACAGACATTTATAGAAACATAGTTCTTAGTTTTAATAAAATGCAAAGAAGTGGGTGAAAAAAGTGCATTTCAATCTGTGGTGGGAATTTATCACTGATCCCAGTTCATTTTGTTGAATGTTATTAATGACTTTAATGGAATCTTTTTCTCCAGGAACATGAAAAATTCTCTTAATACCAGAACTGATTTAACAGGAATATCAAGATAACATGCATGCATTCATGAGCAATGCCAGATTGCCATAAGAAATGAAAAATGTAGATTAATGTACGATGCAGAGAAAGGGGGGATAATCTTAATATCTTATCTGTATATGTGTGTGTGTGTGTGTGTGTGTATATATGTACTTTTCTGATCAATCTCAACAAATATTAAAAATGAAATGCCATATTCTAATCAGTGATCTAGGACTGTTTCTGTGTCACTCTTTGCAAGTTAATACTTTTTACTTTAAATTGATGTCTGACAATCAGTGGTCAATGTTACACTTTTAGGCACTAGTTGCATGAATCCAAATATCAATTTCTTTAGTAAAACTGTGAGTAGGAATCTCAACTCCAATAATGTCAGTACATGAGCTCATCAACTAAACATCTCCTCTAAACAAAAGCTGAGACAAATGACTTTTTGCTCTGTCCTGAACAAAAGGTGGGTATCGTTACATCTTCTTGGTTACAGAAACATGACACAGTGTTTTTACTCCAACACTTTCGACTGATTCCAGATTGTGTTCCCCAGGGGCTCCAGTGTAATTTGTCCACAGTAACCTTTTAGCAATTTTCACAACTTTTTTAAAGGAATGCCGTTGTACAAAAGGCCGGTGTGGCATCACCACACGGTACAGAAACTCTCTGGAGGTTCATTCATACCTATAGTGCATCAGTGTGGAGTTACAGTTATGCTGAGCAGGTTGGATTACAGGGATAATGACATCCAGTGGCCTTTTTCGTTGCCCTCATGTTCTAGGAATTTCCCATTCTGAGCTCTTTATCGAAGTGTCAGTGCATTGGTGTCATCCTGTGGATACTGTAACAATAGACTGTATTGAAATGCATGAAAATTACCCGGAAAATAATAGTGGGAGACTTGCATTTTTTTCTAAAATACATGGCACATATAGCTGGAGCAAAGGGGAGATCTCAAAGACAAGCTGCTACTTCAGTCATAGCTCACTGTGAAACTACTCTCGGCTGATTAGTCCTGTCACCCATCTATAGAAATTCCCCTGATATCTCCGACAAACAAGCAGGGAGGCGACGGCCTGAACTTGCTGTCACTCTACCGTACCCGGATTCCTACAGAGGAGGAAACGGGGGCTCCCACGGGGACCCTAATCGCTACAGCAAAGGGTCATCTATCACGTTAGGCTCAGTGGGGACATTAGGGGCAAAGACAGAGGAGGGATGAACAGGATGAAGACAATGGGAGGAGGGACGGAGAAGAGACAGGCATAAAATGAAGAGAGGCAGACCGGGGGTCTCTGTTTATTTAGCGTCTGCCTTTGTCATTGTGTCACTGCGGTACAGGGGTTTCAGGGGTGTCTCTCGGACACTGGGGGCTGCCGTTCTCCACTGATGGCCCAGCGACTAAGCATATGTCACCAGTCTAGCGCGGACAAGGGCACTGCGTCTGCTGGGGCACACATCATTAGCACCATCTGTGACAGCACCCATGAGGCCCTGGTGCTCACAAATAAGCATGTTTTGGGGTTTTTTTTTATCATTTTTTTTCTTTTGGGGGGGGGGGGGGGCATTGCTACCATGTTACTTTGAGGGCTACTGTTCATCAACCAACTAGTCATCGTATTAATGGAGGAGAAGGAAGACGAAAGTCTGACCCATGGTGTGAGCACAGCATGTGTGTGTTTGAGGGCGTGTGTATGTGTATTTATGTGTGTTTGCATGTGTCAAACACACATACCAGTGAACCCAGGACACCAGTATGGCAATGATTACAGCTCTTTGGGAGGGAGAGCAAGACAGGCCTGGGGTCCGCTTCTTGCAGCTACGTTGAGTCCAGATAGAGGAAATGCTGGAATAATAAGAACAGGAAGGGTAAATGGCCTATCAAACACACCCCTCTCTGACCTCCCCTGAGCCCGGCCGACCAGGATGAAAGATCCAGCCACTTTCTTCTCCTTAATGGTTTCCTTGGTAATCAGTGCAGCGGAAGTGCTCCAGTCTGGGGTGATTAGCCAAGGCTAGGATTCCTTAATCGCCCTAGCCCCATTCTCATGCTTTGAAAAAGAAAGGCATAGAGTGGGACGGAGGGAAGGAGGAAGAAAGGGTGATAACATGGTTGTGTATTTAAAGACAAACCAAAGGAGGTGTGTGTGTGTGTGTGTGTGTGGTGGTGGTGGTGGGGTGTTCCAAGAAGATTTGAACGGGTGAAGATGAAAAGTCCAAATTCCTATATATATTCATTGTCCCTCTGGGTTCACTGTTTCTGAACACAGAAACTATAAGATTTACTGGTGTTCTAGTTAACCAGTGTTCATTGAGTCTGTGAAAGTCAACAGTCTAATGCAGTTAACCTGTGAGAAATCAAGCATTCATTAGGTGATGTGACTGAAACATGACCTGCCAGACAGCAGTGACTCACAGCGGAGACGATTGCATCATCATAGCAACAAGATGTTCGCAAGCACATGCCACAGATTTAAAGCATCTATCCAGGATGCGTTTTATTGACACCACTGTGTGTGGGGATTTGTTTTCATCAATGCGTTCATCAGTTTGCAACACTGCAACACAGAGAGGCCAGTTTCCCATCAACATCTCACATCATAATTATCAATAATTTCCGAAACAAAGGATTATTTTATGATTTAGGTGACTGTAGTTTCACATGAAATGGTGTTAAATTCTTCAGACTGTAAATTGAGAGCCTGTCTGTGCACTGATGGTGACTGATGCCATGGTCAGAGCAATTAGGGCAACGGCAGACATGGTAGGCTGTATGAGTCACAGTTTAGGGGAATGCTGTGTTCTCACAGGTGTCTACTCAGAACTAAGTTATTTTCCTCTTCTCAAGCTCATGAATTATTAATCGTCCATGTAATGTCGGCTGACTGCGTGGTAAAACAAGTGTTGACTTGTCCGATGAAAGTCCAAAATACACCACATTGCCAATGAGCGATGTCACTTGCTTGATCACTGATGCACACATTTTGCACATCTTCTTTGGCAAATGCTAAAATAATCTGATTTATGCTTCACTTGCATCACAATATTAGATGGAGTAGAATTAGAATTAGAGGTCATTTATCATTATACAACCAAATGTTCAATGAACCAGGAGCGCCCCTCTGTTGATGCCAAAACGTAGTGCAAGAAATAAAATAAAATAGAATAAAATAAACATATTATACGATAAAGGCATGTTATGATCAAAGTATATAACAACCTACTACAAGCTTGTGGTGGCTGTAAATTTGAATGGCAAACAAACACACAAAATAGTAAAAACAATGTATAATGTGGTGATTAGAATCACCAAAATCAGGTACAATTAGTCATACAAATACACTGAATTTCTTATAGGTGCTCCAGCGAGCGTGTATCCTGACGCTCGACATCCAAAGAGGACATGTTGATGTGGCAGAAATGTAACATCATTTTAAGGTTTCCTTGTGATTTCCTGTATAAAGTCTCATGTTGAATAAAAGTATATCTGATTCCCTTTGCTGTTCGTCGAAGCTGCTCTCAGTTTCCCAGTCAACTATGACAATGTACAGTGGCAACATTCTTCAAACATACCTAAACACACTAAACACACAAAGTGTTTTTGACAGTGCGGGGATTTGTTTTCATTCAGGAATTCCCCTTACTGTGTGCTGATGCCACTTTAGTTCCCACTCAGTCAAACCTGCTTGTGCCTCATATTGTCTCCCTCGCTGTTTGTCACTGATCGTGTTACAACAGTTGGCTTCCAGAATGTCTCTGGTAATGTGAACATGCTTACAATCAGGTATCGTATGTGTCCACTTATAGACATGACAATGGGTGAGTGACCCCGCCTGGGCTTTTGTCTTAGCAACTTCTGAGATTTGGCGTCTCAGGGTGCAGCTACTTGCATGTCTTAAATATTCCCATAACTAGAACATATATCCATGTACTGGACTACATGGAAATGCAGGGATAACATACCATCCACCTGGTTTGTCTGAGATTTCTGGATTTTTCCAGAGTTAAAGAGTTCTTCCTCAACCAGTGTATAGTATTGTATGGACTGTAATTTCATAAAGTACTATTTATCCATACATTCTGACATAATTGTAATTTGTGGTGTTGTTCTGTAGATATAACTGAGTTGTGAATAATGTTGTTGAACAAAAGCAAATTGGGTTTTTGCTGTTGATTTGGCACTGGGGAGTATAACTGTGCATGAGTTCTAACATCATGGTGCTGTGACCCTTTTTCACCACCGTGGGTAAAATAAAGATAAAGAACTCTGCATAGAAAACTAGTCAGAGAACGAGATGACAGACACATAGACGTATGTGCAAAACAGATGAGACAGAACAAAAGATAGCAGACAGAGAGATAAGGAGAGAACAGCTCAGCAGACAGACACACCAGGCGTTTCTGTCTCACCACGCCATAGTCAGTGAGCTGTCAGCGATCCGCCCTGCCTGCTCTGTGGGCACAGCCCCGCAAGCAATGGCATTTCAAATAGCCGTATAAATCAAGAGTTATGTTATGTCACCCTGCCACTGCCATTAACACACAGGAGAGAAAACCATCGCAGTTTTTCCCCAGTAGCACATTGAGCTAATAATTCTGTGTGCATCCCCTACTGGACTGTTAATACTGAACAATAACCTTGTTGTCAGACCTTTACAATAACTGATCCTAATCGTGGCTTCAGCTTACAAGAAAAAGTACCAGCCCTCAAGGCTGGTACAGGCTTTTGCAGATAAGTGTGTGTGGTGTAGTCGTGTGCATATCTATATCTCTGTATATATCTACATCTATATCTATATCTATATCTATATCTATATCTATATCTATATCTATATCTATATCTATATCTATATCCATATCTATATCTATACAAACAACTGATCTTAATACTGGCACAACTTTGTTTAGTGTCACCTTCAGAACTTTTCTACATGTCTCTGAATACCTGCACACCTGCTGCAAAGCAAACTCCCCTGCAAAGAGCAAGTCACCCACGTTTACATGGAAGCCATGGTTGCTGGGGTTAAATATAGGATTCATGCATAGAGGGGAAATCAGTAGTTTTCATCGCAGGATCCCTCGAGACTGATCCAGGCGTGTGACATGGCTGTCAAAATGCTGACAGATTGTTTTACCAACACGCGCACACATCCACCAACAAACACGCGTCTGCATGCGTGCGCATACACAACACTGGCATGCAAGCGCACACAAAAATCATATTGACAAACTGTTTTACCGACTCCACAGGCTTGACTGACATCTATTCTCCTGGGTATCCTCCCAGCACCCCGCTTTTTGAGGTAAACACAATCAAAGACTTTGCATAGCCAGTTCGTTATAATTTCAGTGACTCCTAAATTCATCGTAATTAATTCTAGCTCAATCGTTTCTCCAACTTCCCTCCTAATTTTAATCAAAATAGCTAATACAGACACATCTGTCAGGGATTTGATGACAATATTCTTACTCTACTAAAGAAAAGGACATTATTCTTAATCAAAAGTTCATGAATGTAAAACAGATATACAGACGGGCAGCAACCAGGTGCCCTGTTGGATAATTTCTACTATTCCATTGGCGAAACATGAGCTGTAGGACATGTCAAAAATCCAATAATACTATGAAACCACATTGGCATATGACAGTTAATTCTGTTGCCGTATGTCACTATGGACAATATATTGCTTAAATGCTTCCTGAGACAGATGCTACTTTGAGTCTAATCAGATGTAATTGATGGTCCAATTGGGTTAAAGCAGTCTTGGTCTGGCTTGTGTCTTTGGCCTGAAGCTTTCAGGGGGACGCACAGACTGAGGCACACACACGATGCGGGTGGTGCCAGGGATGGTTTCTGCAGTATGAAACAGAACACCTTGTTCTTGATGGCAGCATGTGGATGAAGTGATGTCCTCTCCAATGCTTTGACTCACTCAGCCCCAATGATAATAATTTATGCCCAGACCAGCAGGGGAGATGTTCAGTCGGAACACAGAAGGCTCTCACTTACTCCACTTCCCTTACGTACTCAGTCTATAAGATCCATCCACATCCTAGATCGGCCTCTGATTCCTCTTCTCCTCATGTGTTCATCAAGCTGAGCACTCACATTTGTGCTTCAGAATGCAGTTTTTCCTCACCCTGACTGAGGGTCAAAGGTCAGTGGGTGTAGTATTGTACGGACTGTGAAGTCCATCGAGACAAGTGTAATTATGATGATGAGATGATAAAGAAAGAAAATTGAATTGAATATGCTTAGTAACAGACAAGCAAGGTGCAAACCTGCACGTCTAGAAATTTGGGGAGTCCATCTCCTACCATCCCTCAGATGACATAATAGGAATGAATAATAAATCAGTCAATCCCACACTAATATGTATGAAGAAATATAAAAGTTGAGGATAAATAATAATAATAATATAGTTATTACAGAGTGTTAATTATAAGAATATAATGATGTAATGATGGGTCAGGCATATGTAAAAAAACAAAGTAAGTAAGACACAAAGTAACCCGAAAAATCCCTGCAGACTTTTCTAAGTGAATAATCTGTAAATTAGGACACGGGAAAAGGCTCTAATGATGCCCAGCAAAACATTTGACATTCCATCCTGTCATGTTTTCCAATGGCCTTCAGACTTCACTTTGTTGCATTATACATCAACCCGTATGCTACATATTACATTTTCAATCCAGGGGCAAATATTTTCAATTGTGGGTGGGGGGTGATTGTGGGGTGGTTGATTTCTGTGCTCAGGCATTTTGATACCACAGCACTTCACAGTTATCATCATTGTGGCCCTAAGCTCCGGAGCAGTTCATAATTGTGTCCTCTCATCTCATATTGCACCAACTGGAATTTTAAGTTTGATACATTTATTTTCTCTGTAGCACACACACACACACACACACACACACACACACACACACACACACACACACACACAATCACCACTCCATGCACATAATCGCATAGATGTCACATCCCATCACTTTTTTTGATGATACATTAAATACTGTAAAGTTGCAT
>CAAKHB010007521.1:163938-186170 GCA_901007665.1 Aeoliscus strigatus | reverse complement strand
TCACCAGCAAGCTATTGAATGTGCCCACAAATAAAGAAAGAAAGCATGGGTACTGTGCCTATAGAAGAGGTACTTATGGAAGTTCAAAGTTGGCAGTGGCAACAGTATATACACAGAATATATATATATATTATAATATAATGTTATATAATAACATTATATTATATAAATAATGAATCTCCCAACACAACAAGAACTATATTAGATTAGTAAAAGAGTCTAAAGTTGCTGCAGCCAATGGCTGAGACCAAGTTAGTGTCAGAAATGGCCTGCAAACCTGCTGTACATATCTGTATATTCTGCACATACACATTTACACAATGTGCAAACCAGTACAAATTTAGACATACTATCTACAAAAAATGTGCTCCACAAATTAATCACTACTGTATATATAGCACAGCATTTATTGAAAGCACGTATTTATGCATATGAGCACACACACGCACATACACGTGTGGCCAAGCATTACAAAAGTCAAGTGGCTTAATGGCTGATGTTCAAACAAGCGAGCACAGCCACCATAATTGAAGCCCTCCCCAAATTGTGTTTTTATTTTGCTCCCCAGTTCTGAAATATAATCAGTTTGCCCAATTTTATTGCATTTCCTAATGATGCTCGCCCAGAGCAATTGTTCTGTGTGTTCCTTAGCAAACAGCCCGTGTCAGCTCGCTGAGATTAATCTTGATTACTTTAGCCCTTGATGAAGTAGGCTACAGTAATGCTTTAATTGGGGAATATTACCACATGGAGAAAAAAAAAACAAAAAAAAAAACAGAAGTGTGATAGATAGTCCAAAAGATGGATGTTTGACTCTCAACTGCGCTAATTGTGAAGCTGTTTGGAGTGATTAACTTTGGATGGATCAATGGCTATGGCGGAAGGCGGAACACAAACATGACTGACACATGGTTGGGTGGTTGATTTTGTGACAGAAAAAAAAAAAAAAAGACTCACTGACAAACATACGTGATTTCCAATAAAATGTTTAATCTCTTCAACTCGGCATTGAACCATGATTTCAATTTGTTCTAGCAACTGTATCTATCATTAGCAGCTACTAGTTTTAACCATATTTTGTCGATTCATAAACACTGTTGAAATGATGTGAAGTGATGCTAAAAACTGTGAGATACGTATTTGTTAATGATCATATTATGTTGTGTTTATTCAGAAATAAATTACAACATTTAGTTAATATAGCCCTATAAAATTTGATTCATAATTTTAACAGTCTCTTAAAGAGTATCCTAGTACACCAAACAATTTAAACTGTCTCTCTACCCTCATCACCTGGACCTGCGATATAACGAATCCCTAAAAATGCATGTCTGAGGCCTGTCATATCAGTACGTATGTAGACAGAGGACACACCCTAGGGGCACCTACCCAAATCTGCCCATGCAGCTCTCCTGCTATCCTGCCGCCTCTTCACTTGTGTGGTATTGTACTTGACATGGGTGAATGCAAATGCAGACGCTGGAAAGCACAGCACATTGCACACATAAGCACTCACAACTGCACAACACACCAGGCCGAAGCTGTGAGAGAGACACAATCTGCTTGCTTGGGACAGTTGTCCTGCTAGGTGTCGTACGCTGACTGGACATATGCTGACCCTTCTATTCTTTTTTTTTTATTATTTTGCTGACTTTGTTGGTGCCTCTTTGTGTCAGGACTTTATGCATAGTTTTGTCCCAATGGAGGTGCACTTGTTATGTATCTGTATTAGGGAGGAATTGTTTTGTCTTTTATATTTTTCTTTGAGATTTTTTTTGTGGTTTGCATGAGCACAGGAATCACCAAACTCTAATTTGTTGAGCATGTGAATGCACACACATGCATCATCCTGCGAGTGACACTCCATGGGACTTAAGGTAAACACATTCACCTTGTAAGGTGCATAGACTTGAAGAGCAAGTGACTGACGAAGGGGGACAGCGGCCAGAGCATGTGGCTACTGTTGCTTTCACACGCAGGCACCAGTCTGTCATTAGAGCGTCACAGGTCACACACACACACACCAAGCAATGGTATGTTTACACCAATGTGGTTGTCATCACATGCAGCAAGACAAACATGCCAAACTCTCACAATCTTCCATTCGAATGAGGACAAAGATGATGCCATGTCACATAACAAAGCATCGTGGAAGGTTAATCTCAGCAGAATCCGTTATGACTGATCTTTTGGTCAAATGATCTCTAATTGGAGGTAATGGTTGTTGGTGTTGGGGTTTTCTCCTCTCACCATAGTTATTGGTCAAAGACAGCATTACACACACGACTATTTTACAGAAACCAGACCATCCTGTGAAGTTTTAAAGCAAAGCCTGTATATGTCCAGGCCTACTAGTCGAGACCTATCTAGACAAAAGATCATGCTCACCTTTTTAGGAAGCAGATGAGGGGCATCGATTTTGAAAGGTGTCCCTTAGTGTAGAAATAGAACAGACCACTGCAGACATGCTTCTCTTCTCTATTTCTTTACAAGTTCCTCCAGTGGTCAAAGGGCCTGATGTCCCCTACTTGCATGCACATCAGATGTCGGCATTAAAAACTATTTTCAATAATTGATTCCGCACTCTAATTGAACAGCACGACTGAACGACTTAGCTCATTACTTTGCTCATTAGTTAATTATCGGCGAAGTAGGACAAGTCAATAAAAGTGAAGGCAGTAAATTCCGATACTAATTAGCCGAGCTTCCTTCGAGACATATTTAAAGGCAGATTAGTTACCTGAATGTCCCACTACGGGATAGGAGGGGGCTCGTGGGATGTGTGTGTGTGTGTGTGTGTGCGTAATATTACAGACCTTTTAGTATATTGCACTGTAGTCCAGCATTTACCAAAACATACTAATTGTGGTTATAAATATTAGAGAACAACATATTATGTGTGTCGTATCAATTGTGAACGTGTCTCTGTCAAATTGATTAATGAGGAGAATTGATTAAAATCGTGCATCCCCCCTTTAGTACGGGCGTCTCTGCCTTAATTTGTTTTCTTGGCTAACACTGTCAATAACAACCATTTGACACGTTTAGCCAGTGTGAATAACCGTGACTGGGTTCATGCACTCCTAACAGGGGGCTTTGCAACAATGTTGCACAGATGCCTCGTCGGCCAATCATAAAGCGGGAGCGAGGGCCAGGCGCGGGCGCTAGCATCTTTTTCACATGCAAATGCCTCAATGTGATAATAAACACCTGACACGGAGCATGACTGCTTTATCCTGCTTGTTTAATCAAAGGCGCTGCACATTGCAGCTCCCATCTCGGCTGCCTCCCTTTTACATTCCCTCTCACTCACACGCCTCTGATACTTTTTTTCTTGCCCTCTGTGTGCTTGCTCTCTCCTTCTCATCTACACACGAGCCTGTTAATCTGCCCCCCTCCCCTTCACAGTCTCTCCCTCCCTTCCATCACTCAGCTGTTTTCACACTCATACATTATCACTTTTTGTGTCAATTGGCTTTAACCGTGCTAACTTTGAGAGAAGCTATCGGCTCGGGCCCCTTGGGGACAAGGAAATGACAGAAGGCGGCCTTTATTTACCTCTGTGGCTCATACCGTGTCGTCTGCTTAATCATGTGGCTAATCGACAACACTGTCTCCCCGCTCGCCCGCACCCGGACAATAGGGAACCTCATTCATATTTAATACAATGGAGTGTTTAAGTCATTGCACGTGTCTGAGGACGAGGATATTGTGTTTCATTGTGAAGGGCTCCACAGGGACCTCCTCTCTGCCCACCCAGGCCACCCTATCTGCCCTCCTCCTCCCCTCTAGCATATGCTTGGCACTTCTGGTGTTAAGCAGGCGGGCCCTGGCCTGTGCAGCTGGCTGGACGCAAAGGGGGCCCGATCTGGTATCAAAGCATTAGTTCCCATGATTAATTCAAACGGTTAATTCTGCTTTATCATGGCTTAAGAAAAATTACCAAGACAAACATGTACTCCACTGAAGAATGAATAAAATAGAGATGTGTTTAATAATGCAACAGGGCATATAATAGGGGATCCTTTCCTTGCACTAATCTCCTCACCACCTCCACTTTGGAGAGAGCATGGTGTCAGATGCTAGGTGCCATGTGCTGCCTGTTTGCTAATAGCGCTAAAAGGGGATTATCCACCCAAACAGATTGTTGCGGAGTGTATCTTTTTATGTATGTTACGACTGTCCAAAGCCTCTGAAACAGCATCTCTATATTCAGCTTGGCTGTTGAAAAACTTACATAACTGCATGCATTCGTGTTGGCTTGAGTGAACGATGACTCGTCCTCCGACAAGTCTCACAATCGCTCTCTGGCTGTCTCCCTCCTCTCTGTTTCTTTAAAAGATTAACCAGGGTCATTAAGGACACTGAGAAGGTTCCTTTTGTCATTAAGAGCGGTAAATTAATCATGGTGTGTGTGTGTGGCGGGGGTGGTGTTCTTGCTAATTATATTGTTTAACTACAGTGCACCTACGAAGGCCCTTTTGGTATTTGGTCTCTCAACTCCACAAGCCTTCATGAAGGCATGGCCATTTTCTCCTCCAATCAAATCAAAGAACATAAATGAAACAGCTGTGTATGATGACTAGCCCATTCCCCACTCACCTGCCTGTGTCCTATAACCTTAAGACAAGGGTACGGCCATCGCTATACTTTTACATTTATCGTGACGCTCATCCCTCACATCCACCATTAGGGCTTCATTTGTCCTCCATTATTACTGAGGATGGATCTGTCTTCTAAGCCTCAGAGGCGGGGTGGGGGTGGTCAGCGACAGAATACAGGTTAGACAGGGGGCCACAGCCCTGTTAATAAGGGAGGGAATCTTAGGGCAGGTAAGGGTCAAACTAGACACTTCCTAGCATGCAGCAAAGAGCCATTCGTCTGAATGGAAATGTCAGGAGAGACTATCAGGTCAACAGCTCCAGGCTAACTTGGACCTGGGTGTGACTCCTGACACTCAGCAGTGGACAGAGTCCAGATAATGGGTTTAGGACCCTGATGGTTATCTTCTCAACTTTGGCTTGTTTTCATTCTTCTCCCACCCCTCCATCCTCTCTCCTCCCCTCTAATGACAGCTTAGGAGGGGTTAAATGGTCTAATTCCTCTAAGATTTTTTTAGGGGGGGTGGAAGATACGTGACAGATGTATTGCGATAAATGTGCAACTGGGAAATCTTGGAAGCAGTCACATTAGAAGCTGTGTCCGCTGTAATGTGTTCCAGTTCATTTATATACATATTTATATTGTGTACTGAACAGTTTTTTGTACACTCAATTTTGTTTAAGCACAATCAAGCTGCTGTAATAATGTTTTGGTTTTAATTGTAATCCATATTTTTTATTGCTTTATCTGTCACCCAAATTTAAACAATTCTTGGTTCAGTTAGAGGGGTAATACAGCCATTTCGCCTGAAATTATGTCTTTTGTGTGACCGAACTCCACAGTTCCTGACATGAAGAAATCCAAAACACATTTTTAATCAGGAATGCATTTCTTTTGTGTGGAAAACAGTGGAGAAATATCCACATCTTCCTCATGACAAAATCTGTCCTTTGATTCCCCCCCCCCCCTTGCTCATATTGAGACGGCTTAGATGAGATCCTGAAAAGACCTTTTGAAACGGACCAAAGCTGGCAGTCTGGCTATTTGGTAACCCCCTCCTTTTCCCCAGCCTGTTTTACAATCTCATTAAATCGGCCCTTTGTTTTGCCACTTTCCAAACTCTGATCTCTGGCTTAGGATGAGTCAAGAGGCCAAGACAGTTTGAAAAAGGCTCCCGCCACCACAAAGAGACTGGTTGTTCATAATCATTCCACGCCACCAGACAAAAAGAGAGGCAGAGAGCAAGAGGGTCATTCAATGGCGCGATATCGTGAGAACTTAATGGAAGTTTAATATCTCTTGAAATGTTTATGACTAGGGACGCACGATATTTTTCAAACAGATAAGTAATCAGCTGATCTATTATCAAGAAGCATTCAGATAATGTTATACAATATGGATCCAATGAGTGGGTGGCAGCAGAGCTGTGCCCGGTGCCTTTTACAGTCATAGAAGAAGAGCAACAAACAAGCCTGTCTCCGGTGTGGGATCTGTTTTCAATTTCTGTCAATTCTGTGGCAGTTTACAACATGACAGTTTCTTTTGATGCAACAGATCTTTATTTTGCAAAAGCTTTCATTTAGTCCTTTGCCTTAATTCTCTAATAAGGAATTCACTGTGCTATTAAATAGTATACATGTCTGACTGAACATTTTTCAACTATCAAATTATCAGATAGATCACTGGTCTGGGTCATATAATAGAGGCAAAAATCAGTTATCATACTCAACTCAGCAGCTTGTCCCACCTATCAACGATTCAGGGTCCGAGAGCCCAGGGGCTCTGTGTGAAAAAAAAAAAAAAAGAAAAATGAAATACAAAAGGCACAAAAATGGCAAATGTTCAAATAAAGTGACGCATGGACAGAATAATCAGAATTACCTAGACATATTTATATCAATTCATATATTTCATTACACTCGGTAGAATTTTCCATCGCTTCATTGAGACGTTCAATAAGCATCAGGTGCTGCTGACAAACCTATTCTCTCTCTCTGCCGCCTTCCCAGCTCAGACTATTCTATGTCACTGTTTACAGACTGTACAAAACATTCAACGAAAGAAAAGACAAACTGATTCTACTGCTGGTACCGCCTCAAATGTTCTCAGAACGAAAGATGAATGCAGCCTCTTTTGCTCAGCAGACAGTAGTTACTGAATTATTCCTCTTGCAGAGACTTAGCAGAGATCCATCTTGGTTCCGTGAACCTGTCATGGAGCAATGAGGGGGAATCCAGCACCCATCTGAAACAAATGACAAAGTCTATCGCCCAAGGCCGCTCTCTCCTTCTTCTTAACAGCTATGCTGAGAAGCCATCACTGTCCACAAAATATGATAAAACCCATGCCATAATAGGATTCATAAACATGCCCAAATACAATTTGCTGAGATGTATTTCAGGAAAAGACAATCATTTACAACTTCTGAGGGGGATTTAGAATAAGTATGTTTGTATGCAAATCCGCCAAACACGTTTTATGTACTCCGCTCCCACAGATCATGAAAGCGCATTAGATTTATGGCAATGTGTGTGCATAATTGTGAAGATGGCTGGGTGGAGGGGAGAGGAGGAAGAAGAAGAAGAAGAAGAAGAAGTCGCAGGATTTATTCTGAGACCTTCTTTTAAGGGTTTTGATTAGTGTCAAACGAGCCCAGCTTTCATGCCCCCAACATGGAAAACAATCACTGCCACTTGGCTGAGTCCTGGGCATCCAGTCCCCCATTGCTTCCATGTGGGATGCCGCCAACATTCGCTTTTGGCAATAAAGATAGCAGGGGACAAAGGACGAAGAAAACAAGTACCTCTTGGCAAGTTCTTATTTACAAGCAGGCCTTCTTAATAAGTCTGTTTCTATTAAAGAAAAGAGAAAAAAAAAACAAGATGGGGAAAAGTTTAAAGGTAGGCTTTCTTCTTCAGGATATAATTCTTTTTTCAGCAAAAAATATTAATCATAAATCACAACTTGGCATTTATCTGTTGTCTATGAAAATGAGACATTTAAGTTTTAAATGTCACTGATTCCCTCAAAAAGGCTGAATCAAATCCTTAACTTAAGATTAAGATGCCACTTGCCATAAAGACAGGAAGACAAGCTACTGACTTTATGCTACCTTAGTCTATAAGTTAAAAACATAACATAATAAAGTAATTTACAGACTTATTTATCGCCAATAAAGGGGTAGAGAAACACCTGCTTTGTGTCACCCTAACCTCTTTTTAAGAAGCGTTTTACTTTCTCTCTCTCATTGAGATATTCTTTGCAATGTGGCATGAATTTGGGCGTCTGAGGCATCAGCCTCCTTCCCCTCCATCTTAACCACTGGTGGGGCAGATGGAAGGTGACCCAGGAATCTGGAGTTTCTTTTTGGAATGAAAGTTCAAAGGAACTCCCTGCAGCCTACATAAACCACCCTCAATTGGCACAAAGAGGAAACTCAATTTGCAGGGAGCTGCGCTGTATACTTTTTATAGAGGAACTTTTAGTCATTAGGCCATATACTCCATCTTGCTCAAAGAGCCAGGCAACGCGGCAGGAGGCCGCAACATGCTTCTTCCACAGAAGAAGAAAGCAGGACAGGACCCCCTCACTCCTGAGAAGAAGAAAAAAATCCCTTAATGAGAGCCCAGTTAGTTCCTGTGTCTTCAAATGCTGTCCTGTTTGTTCAGCAGAGCAGGGGGATCTGTGTTAACCCTTCCACAAAGAAATCTGCTTAGAAGGTGTAATCCTATCTAGTATGCATGTAGCAGTCTTCAGGCGGGGCTGTGCAGGAAAAACAGCCAAAGATGCTGTATCAAATTAAACATATGTGTGGAGAAAAAAAGGGGGGAAAAAAAAACAAAAAAACAATTTCAGGCAACAATCGGTCGGCATAGAGAGAGAATGAATTTCTACATTTAAGGTTGTCATATTCATTTTAGTCAAATGGGATTTGAGAACAAAACATGACAAACAGACCCAACAGTTGATCTGTTTACAAAAAAAAAAAAACGATGTGCATGCTACTTGCAGTCTTTGAAACAGGAAAGTACAATGAGACGTTCAAGAACATATTTTTCATTTTGATGTTCAAATGTGAAATTAGACATTGACACGTTAGTTAATACGTTTGAGCTGATCTTATTTATGATCGTGGCTTCCGCAACTAATCAGATCTGCCTCAGTCAACAATGTTCAACATTCCATGATTCAGACTATTTGCCTTTTCAACAGTCCTGTACACCGCCAAGAAGAAATATCTATTTTCTTCACACTATGACTGCAAGACTGCATTTTTCAAAAAAATGAGTTCAATTCGATTCAGCACAATATGTTGACATTACCGTAGATGTAACAACCTATATATGGATGATTCATTCTTGCTCACTGTTAGAATTAACATTGTCTGTTTCCCTATTTCTCACAAGTTAAGATTTTTTTTCTTTACATGTAAGACGACATCCACAGTTTTACCATCGTCATGCCATAATCACTAAACTCTCCATTAATGGCAGATTAATGGCAGCTAATAACGTCAGATGTTCCTGGACACTGCGTTCAGTAATGAGATGCATTCCCAGTGGGTAGGCAAGTTGTCACCACTAACAAATTTACAGATGCTGTGTGCAATTAGCCTGTAAAAAGGGTAGAAAATGCACAACATCCGTATCAGCCAAGATGGATGGATCCAGCTAAAAGAAAAATACCCTTTTGTCACCAAACACCCAACGCAAGGGGATTTGTGTGGGGTAGGGGGGCCCCTCCACATCTTTCTCCGAGGAGATGTGGACAGGTTACCTTTATGGAAACATTATTCCTTGACTGCTCGCTGGCAGGAGTTCATTACAGCTCAGCTGAACGTTGAAATATTCTCTGCAAAATGTCAGCGTATGTAAATGAGTACTCAGCCCTCACTCCTGTGTCATGTTTTGTGAAAAGTTGTTGCAACCTTTCTTTCCTACTTATGTCTGGTTTGCTTTTCCAAAATTCCCATCACCAGGGATTCAGCCCCAAAACGATGTGTTCTCGCTTTTCAATAAATAAATAAACCAAATATGTCCTTTAATGCTTGGCATGCATCATTTAATATTATTAAAATAAGAATACATTGTCTTCATTTTTGTGTTTATTCTTTTAATGTTTTGTTGCTGTAGACATTACTTTGAAATATAAACAGTATGATTTGAAGTCTGTTTTGGCAATATCGATTTTCTGTTTTGTGGCTGTATTTATATCTGCCCGAGTAGGGCATATTAAATCATGTTCAACAGTATCGATCCCTCAGGGCGGTTTAAATATTAGTGAGCATTAAATCAATATCAATGCGGTCTGCTGTTCCACACCAAGAGGACCCTGGCATGATTCAACATTTATGCAAAACAACAACTAAAGTCTGGCATAATGTCTGGCTGATGCCATATTCACTGTACAGGGCCTGTGGCTACTCCAAATGATGACAATGGATAGCGCTTTCATTCACTGCCGCCCAAGAGTGCCGGGTGGCTCAAAGTTGCCCAGAGAGCGACTACTGCGACACTAATGCTCAAGCACCACCCACCTTTTGCTGATTCTTCTTCTTCTTTTTTCTTGCATTGTCGCACACTCTGCTTTCCAGGGGTGAGGCGGGTTTGGATGTAAGGCTATGCGGTAAATAATTTCCCACTTGTGGGGGCTTTTCAGGGGGTGTTTATGCTGCTTTGCATGTATGAACCTCTCAGTGTTGTCAAAAATTCATTTCATGCAGTGGTACAGAAGACGCCAACTAGTTCACCTAAAGCTGTGAGGAAAGGGGATTTGACGCATTGTGCCTCTGAAAAGAATACTGCGAGAATTCAGCAGCCTGCTCTGCTTTACCCTCCATGCATGGGCTGAATCAGTAGGGGCTCTATCAGCCTGATGAAAATTACATTCATACCCACACGACTCCTGCTTATACAGCTTACATTATGCAACAGATGAGCATTGGTGCCAGAGTGTCTAAAATTGATATCATTTCTTAAGCAGGATCAAACTCAAAGTGCGGGTGGAGGGCTGGCTGATGTGAATTTTATGAGTTCAACAGTAAAAATATTCACTTTTCACTTATAATGAGAATGACAAACAAGTTGAGGGTAGATTTTTGGAGGCTTTTTGTGTGGTGAGACCCTCTTTGCAATATCATTATATTGGGCAAAATTGATATAAAAATGAACTTTTTGGAATAATTGACTCTGAGCTCATAACGAGAAGGGATCCCGTCATTTGTTATGAGCCAAATGTATGCTACAATATAGGAAATCCACTTAGTAGGAAAGTGATGAGTTTCAGGACGGCACTGAAATCTACATGCAAATACATAATAATCACACATCTACAATATTACAGTGTTAAGAAAAAAAAAATACCTTGAATTCAATTATCATGTGGACCGAAATAATCCTAATGTTATTGGAAACTCAATTATGGAGGCAAGCCATGTCTGGAAATTAGCTGAACTTAGCTGAGGCAAGTCAGCCCCTTGAATTCATCAAGTATGGATTATCACAATATTACATGTTCACTTTGATTCTGCTGTCCAAAGACAAACATTCACAGTCACTGTTGCATACTCCCCACATTTGTTTTATTCATGAACTGCGCTCTGATCTATTATACATACAAAACTGATTCTATGCTGATCGCCTCAGGCGAAAGGGGCTCAGACATAGAATTAATTATATTATATACACATGCATGATAATTGTGTACGATTCAGTCAGACACACAAGTATTTCAGTATTTGTGATTACCATTGTTCTTGCACTGACAATAATTTTCATTATTGTTGCTAATATTTTTAATTGTATTGTTTTCTCATTGCAGCATTTCTTATTTCTAAAGATATTAAGGATGTATGTGTCAGTTGCACTGCGATGGCTGACGAGGCCCATGACATTAGTACATAAACGGCATGCTCATATAGCAAGAAAATTACTTTGAAATTAAACACCAGGCTAGCACAGGTCGGTTGCAAGTGATAAGGGTGCTAATTCATTAAAAAATATTAATGAAATATCCCCCTCTGCACAGAGATAACCATATTTTTGAATATTGCAACATTAAATGTCTTTCCTCCGGCTGATATGAAGCCTAGATCTTCATCAGTTTTATAATACTGGATATTTGTGGTCTGTTTGCCTTGCCTGAGAGTGATTGAAAATATAATTTCCATGTGGTACTGTATGGTGGTATGCAAGTTTTGGTTTTAGAATTCCACTAGTACATCCTGAACGTTCCAATACAATTGCAGCATGATACACAGCTACAATAAATACACTGGTTTATGCGGTTTTTACACTGAAAAAATGTGTGAACATATGGAGGTCGATTGCACGCCTGGCTGACATTTCTAATAAGTATAATGTGTTTATGTATAGACCATGTAGGGATCTTATTTGCATGCTCATATTTATCTGTAATAAGAGTGCATACATTCAGCAGTAGGTCAATGTATGTGTAGGTATGTAGGGTAAAATTATTATTAAAATTGCTGATGGATATCTGTGAGCGCTGGTAAATTCAAAATCTCAAATTAACAGCCTGCTACTATTTTCTAACTGCGGTAAGAAGAGCATCAGCTCCCACGATTTATATGCTTCCTGTTTGTATGTATCTGCATTTGTCAACTTCCAGAGTTCTTTTCAGTTCATTCAGTGATCCCCCTGCACTGCTGCCTGCCATTGCTGAGCCGAGAAACATGCAGCCTTGCTCTGAGACGACTTCAATCCCCTATTATCAGGAGAGTGCACATTGCCGCTCACAAGGGTTTAATTTATTTGTGCCTGTTTCAGCCCAAGATTAAAGTTTAATTGGCGCTGACTGGCAGCTCCCAAGTTTTGACTAATTCTCCTTATCGGGAATCCTTACTGAGTAGCTGTGGGCAATGTGAGGCAAGCCTGCTTGCCTGTGTTTGTGGCAGCAGTGCCCACACACACACACGCGCAGACACTCTCACACACACCACATTTGCACACAGACACATATGCAGTCAACATTGTAATCCCTTATTCTAATTGGCCGATATATTGAGTACGTTTGACTGCAAGTTTGTTTGAATAGTGTGTGTGATTATGCGCTATTATGCATGTTTTACTTGTTCTGTGTGTGTTGAAGTGGTGTATAAGTTCAGTAAGGCGTCGAAAAGCTTCTTAACTACAAGGTTATTACACATCAGGTGTAATACTCAAACCTTAAAAGCTGGTTTGAGAATGTGGAGCCATCATCACAGAACAGCTTTGAGCTCAGCATAGTATCTGACAGTACACATTCACAAGTGAGATAGTAGAAAAGTAGTAGAAAGTAGAAAACAACTGTGCATCGTGATTTGACGCTGCTTCTGTTTCCACATTTGCAATGATTCATTGTTGCATAAATCATCAGAAGTGCATTACCATAGGGTTCCCATTTTCATACTTGTGCATGTTTATGCCGGAGTGATACGCAAGCGTAAATAACACTGATAATCTCAGCCTGTGTTTGATCAGCCTCGTCTGAGGGAGCAATCATTTGTGACCTGTAATATTAGTGGCAGCTATTAAAATCTGCGGAGGATTTGAGAAGCTTCATTTAGTCAGCCGGGGAGATGTGCGTGAAATAGAGTTCCTTTAGTCGTAACTAATGTCTGTAATTCTAATGAGCTGAGCTTCTGTGTTGCAGCCACAAGCTCCTAAACTGGGAAGCACAAGATTAACAGGAGTTCTGATGAGGGTAAATGGACCTAAACTCAAAGTTATCAGCTTTGATCAGGCACACAGACGTACACAAAGGCCTCTAATAAATGAATCGACTGATGTACTTCATGGCTGAACACACACATTCACTTTCATCCGTTCAAAAAATCCTGATAAAGTGCTGAAAACTTTGCAATGCGCAGTCATATACAAATAGATGACGAGAGCTCTTCCAGTATGGATGACATTTATAATGTAATGCCGCACACTTGAAGAAACTGGAAGTAAACAAGTCATGTGTGACTTATTTTCTGTGTTGGGGAGTCTTTATGGAATTCCCCAAAGGAGAGAGAAGCTGCATAGGAACTAATTGGGGAATTCGGGGAGGGATGCTGTGAGGGAATTCAAGTGGATGAGAAAGAAAACAAAGATATATGAGATGCAGAGCGGGCAAGCCGCCAGGGAGGTGAGTGAGTTGGCCTGGCCAGTTGAAAGCAGTTTCTCACCTGCCAGAGTAAATCTGGGATAATGCCAAACTCACTGGTAGCATGAGTGCTTTGTCCAGTTGGAGACGGCACACTCATGTGACGCAGCAACTCGGCTTCGTACCCGTATGTCAGAGGGAAGAGACTGTCATGTGTTCTTGATATTCATAAAATTTGAGTTTTACAATGATTTAAAGAGTATAGTAAATGAGAGTTCAGAGTCTTTTGACCATATCGTCACATTTATGCACATTTTCCAACTCCAAGCGACAAAAACGTTGTTAAATGGGTTTAAGCCCATCAGTTGTGTGAGATTGCAAAAGATCCTACACAAGCAACACAATGTCAATATGAACACTGAGCTCTGCAAAAACCTCTCGAATTTCATTAATTGCGTGCTTGGACAGATTTTGTGGTTATGAAAATGGCCCCCGAGCCTCACACAGTCCCACAGGGAATGACAAAGGGGTTCAGGACACATGCTAACACGCCCCAATAAACACATGCAAACACACACTTTGCTTATACTGAGACTGTTTGCTGGGAGCCACTATGATCAGATTGGAGTGATATGCATTCATGTGCGTATGTATGTCTTTGTGAGTGAAAGTGTGAAGGGCTGTCACCATGTTCTGATGGGAGGGGGCGGGGGGCTGGGGTTGTCCCTAATGAATCCCCCAGGTCTGAGGGTCTTTCATTGATGGCTGCTAATTTCAACTGACACTACCGAGCCGCCGCTGAGCACTGCCTGGTCACCAATCGTCACACATCAGTCTCAATCATGAGGAGATGCCCCCTCGCCATTGCCCCCATGCACACACACACACACACACACACTTTATCCAGGGTCAAGACTACTATCACTACTATCATTTTCATCCCCAAGGAGAGCACCTGAATCTAACGTGGAGATCTACAGAGTCAACCGACCACCAGGTGAAAGTGTATTGAAAGTGAATTGTCCGGAACTCCACAGGCAAATTATAAATTTAAACTGTTTCACACTGGAATTTACTCCTCTCACACACCATTCTAAACGCATGCAAAGAAGCTCCTCAGAAAATTGCCCATTAACTGACCTAAGCCAATAATAAAAGAGGCAAAAAACACTGGTTAGTGTCAGTAGCAGTATCTGTTTGCAGCTTGCTGAACTGAAACACAGTCACCTTAATCGTTGGGAAAAATGTCGATGGTCATAATCAATTATAAAGACACATGCTGATGTGAAAGTAAAGGAAACATTTTCAAACTTATTGCTTGAACAAACGTAGTTTCCTGGCTGAGGTGCTCAAGTATTACTCCAGTCTTTTGTCCTCCAGTCAGTATGCATAATCTAAAAAGAGCATCTGAATTATTTAAAATGCTTTAATCAAACTATCAGCTACAAAGAATCATGATTCTGCAGTGTTGCAATGGACATCATGCTTCTACATCATGATTGACGAAAGGGAGCCGTCCAAACTAAGCTGCTCTCTCTGGTGTGTCAGTGTAGAAGACCCTGGTGAGGTTCCTTCCCCCTTTTCAAAACCGTTACCTGAGAGCAGGTGCCAAATTCATTTTCTTTGGACACTCTCTGTGACCATGTTGATAAATTCATAATTTGTTGCTCATTCTCAAGTGACAATAGCTGACAGCGTGTTTGTAATATAAGAAAAATATGTCGGTCAGAAATAACTATATGCAGCTCTGTAGGACTGTCATCATCATTCCCCTTCCGTTTTTCATCTAGCCTTGTTCCAAAGTTTCCTTCTGTGGTCTGAAAAATATGTGCAGGACTTGTTTACGGGACGAAACTAAACACGTTTGCTGAGCAAAACAGCAGCAAAGCAGTTAGCATTCGTGAAACAATTAATGTTGCTTGCGTTGGACGAAAGCGCTCACGGCCAAAAACCCATCTCTTGTCCTTTTTAGCATGTGTACGCACTCGACGGTCTCTCACTCTGTCTGGAAAGAACATATTCAAATGTGTATGGCTATTAAATGTTAATTTGCACAACAGATGAATGTCAAGTATGCACTTCATCATTGAAATGTCCCTCTGTTCAGCACGCAAAGAGCCAGACAGCACAGAGCTCTTGATTTTGGCTTCAACAAACTTCGTAAATATACATTTCTACATAGGTTTACATGGTAAACAGGTGCACACAGGTAGACACAGATTCAATGAACTAGTGTTAAGTATTGGTAAGTCACACTTGCGTATTACCCTGTTGTATATAATCTTATGTTCAACAGTAGCTAAAAAAAACACTATAAACTTAGTTTCTACTCAACATATAACGGTCTTTTCATTATCATCATTATTTATCACAGAAGTGAGTAAATAAACATTACAGAACATCAGCCGAAGAAGGTGCTGAACTTTTGACAGATGTCATTGAGCAAAATAAACTACAATCAATGTAGAACGTTTGTTCTAAGTGCAGCCATCTTAGTGTGTTGATTGATGGAGATTATCACACATTAACACAAAGCTGTAGCTCTCAACAGGACTGAGAACTTCAATCCAAAGGCAAATAAAACACAGGACATGATGTATCTTGACTGCTCTTCTCCGTGTAATATACAACACAAAAAGACGTTTCACTGCAGTATGACAAAGTGTTGTGGTGGTAAATTCTTCTGTGGACGCAAGTCAGCCACCCACACACAACTTTTTATTGTTTTTTAGGGTGCTCCCACAGCATTTGGATGCTGAATATCTTGCTCATATAAGCAGTAGTGTAGCCTGTTAGAAGAAAACCAGGCTGTGTGTGCATGCAGTAACCAAACTACAATATTTGCTAAACTTAAGATATGTGGACAAAAGAACGTCAATTGAAATGTAATCGGTTGCCAAAAAACAACAGAAGAGGACAAAGAAGAAAGTGCACCAGGAAGCGGCTGTAAATCAGACATATTAAAGCATGAAATTGCACTGTTTGGTTGTGTTACACCGAAATGGCTCTGTACTTAGTGTTTTATTGCATATCTGGGTTTACATGAAGTCTTGCATGGTGCTGGACCCAAGCTCACATCTGTAGCTGAGGAGGTTATGGTGGTATCATCCCATCATCAGCAATCCTATCATCCTTCCAACAGAATCAAAGCAATAACCATTGTACACACTCTACACCTGTCTAATGAGTCTGCTTACTGCTTGGGAATATGTGTATGAAAGGACAGGATTATAAAAATGAATCTGTAAATGTGGATGAATGTTGGATTTCATATCAGAGTTGTTTTTTTGGGGAAGAACCTTTGTGCTACGAAAGAGTTACATTATACTACAACTATGCTATTTGTACTGCTCAACACTGTGTAGAAGTAAGTCAGTTTCTGCTTTCTTGCATCCGCACACATTCAAACACGCACACACACATAAACACCCCTGTCAGGAGCACTCTAGTAACCTCCAGTGTGTAAACACCTGACAGGTTCTTCCAACCACGTCTACGATGGAGACACAACACACACTCTCACCACAGATGCTGAAACGGAGACCCGAGACAATAACGGCCCTCTGCTCCTCGCACCAGAGCTTGAGCTGATGTTGCTTGACACAGTCAAAACAGAGCTCAGTGTTTCCCCACCGCTACGTTAAGCACTGCGCCCAAGCGCATCAGGCCCTACCTGCCTCCTGTTTGAAGGGTCCATGGAAACCGGTTGTGACGACCACCTGGTCAATGTCAGCAGGAGTCAGTATGAGGAGGAGAAGGGAAAGGAAGAGGGAGACCTGGAGAAAGGTGCACCAGCCACACCCTGAAATATCAAATAAAATACATGAACTACATAGTGAACTAGCTAACAGTTGTTATTATTATATACATAATATAGTATTATATATAGTATATATATAATATATATAGTATTTATATGAATATAATGTATTTTTTCAGTATTTCTACTGTTACCAGGGTCATAATGTGCCCCAGACCAGGCAAAATCTCAGTTGTGATTGTGGTAGTGCTTTTTAAAACCTGGTCAGAATGGAGCTAAGCTGGCATAGTAGCATATTTGTTGCAATTTGAATTTTGTTTGTTTGTTTGTGTGTTTGTTTGGTTTTTAGCTCCTGGTGCAACTTTAGATGTTACTAAGATTAAGTGGTTCAATATGTATTGATCACTAACATGTTGCTGCATGAGCTCTTTGGACAAGCTTGGAGAATTATAGGTTATGTAGTTGCTCTACACAGAGAACGTGTTAAAGTGTGGAAAAGCGCTAGCATGGCCGTCTAGTAAAGGCAGGCTACGTGCTAGTCTGGCTACGTGCTAACCTACTCAATGCCAGTCTCTCAGTGTGTGTGTGTGTGTGTGTTAATAAGGCCACAGTATAAAGCTCTTTTGGCTCTGTTAGGTCTACTGTAAATGCACCAGTTAGCATATATAAAATAAAACGATTTATCTAAGTTGTACTTAACGATCAGCTTTTAATCCATTATTATTTACAAAAGCACAAAACTTTTCAGTTTTCACTTTCACTTTATACTGTATGCATGGTGGGGATCATAAACAGAAACACTGTAATAAAAGTGGGGCATTGTACCATAATGTAAGCATTCATAACAGAGGGAAGGGTAGAATGCTCATGAATGTTCAGCCCTCCCACGAATGGGGGCCACACTTTTAAGGTCAGCAGAGTGCGAGGAAGTGCAGCGGGTTGCAGAATGTTGCTGGCACTTAGCTCGGCTCACTTATGAATCCCGTGGACGTCTGTGGCAAGGTCACTGCGGGAAGCATAAATGGGAGTTGATGGCTCTGTTGTTCCTTGTCATCCGGCGTGCACTCCACCATACTATTTGGGGACGGCCCTTCTGAGTGCAGATGACATCATGTGCATATATGCACAAAGGCAAAAAAAAAGAGAGAGGATGGAAAGAGAAAAATGAATAGAGTTCAGGCTGATGTTATTAAGGCATAAGCTTCAGTTGACCAACACAATGTGCTGATGGGTTATAACTGAACTCCCTGTATTCATCCAGGAGAAAGCTTTTCATGCTGACCTGTGCATACAGGCACAGTTGTACCTGCATGTTAGGGCGTGTTTCTTGACGAGTAAGGTCTCATTTTTTGACAAAGATTTGTAGAATATGAATGGCAATTAGTGATGAGAGGCCAGAGTGGTCCTGATGGTGTGCTCACCTCCTTTTCTACTCTTGCAAATGCATTGTTTTACTGCAAATTATAACCATAAAAAGTCTCCGATCCTCCATTCTGTTAAATTAATAGAATTACGCAAAAAATGTAATGATACCAATTAAGTCTCGAAAATGCAAATTTTATAGTCAAGGACGATTACCTCATTTATAGCATGTGCTGGAATGATGCCAGATGAAGGTAATTTAGATACGGGTTGCTCACGGTTACATCAGGATGGATATGAGATGAGTGGGGCCTCATCATACACCTCGTCTCACCCAACTCTCAATCAAACGGAGCAGTGGGGGCAGAATTTGAGGGGACAAGGAACATGAATGCTGTCAGGGACGACCCAACAAAAGGAAAAAAAATAAAAAAATCTGAATCTGAGTGACGCTGTGAGTGACTATATGTTTCATTTGTAACTGTTAAGTATTAAGTATTGCAAAGAGTCCTTGTCTTACCTGGCCATAGTATGCAGTCAAAAAACTTGAAGACAGAAGCCGTAATGTATTTTACAACGAATGCTGACATTTTAGACTCAAAGTGGATTCTGTCGTTAAGTTGTATTTGATGGGAATGTCTGAGAATGACACCACAGCACAGCTTTCGGCCTGTCCTGTTAACCTCATAACATTTAATACCCCACACCTAACTACTCACATCAAAAACTCCACACCCATGTGACATTTAGATCCAAGGATTTTTTAAAAAGTAACCTGCATTTGGTTGAGTACAATACTCACATTAGTTCATTATTAGAAAGGTGGCAGTCATTTTTTATAGGGAGTCCACCAGGTGCCGTGATCTCTAAGAGCCTAACATTTCAGCTTCTCCCTCAGTGCTTGTTTTACATGCTACATTATGGCGTGTGACAAAAGTCCAAACCCTGTGCACAGCTGACTGTCAAACTTTCCATCCACACTGTCAAAGAAAAAAAGATGAGGCAGAAGATGGACAGTCTTACTGAAACAGTGTTTTCTACCCGGGAGTTTGGATATTCTTCTTCTGTCAACCATATAATATTTCCAACTTGATTCACTTTGATTTCCCCTCTGGGGTCATTTAAAAGTGAAAAAAACCCCACCAAGATAAAAATGAGAGCTACATAATTGTACCTTTTGTTTCTTTTAGAGCCATAAACCAACATTTCAGCCAGCTTTGGCTATTACACACTCTATTGACACACATTTGCACCTGAGCTGGACTCTCCCTCAACCCCATCCATCGGTCACACAGATTGTCCCCTGGTAGACAGAGGCCTGCAAACGTTAATGGAAATGGGGCGATGCTGGGAGCATAGAGCCTGGAGAAGCCTGAATGATCCCTCAGGCCATGACTGCCATGGGATGAAATAGAGAGACTATTACAGTGGAGTTGTAAAGCCTCACACGCTCCACACGCTATCATAATAGAATATTGATTCTATCAGATGCCAGGCACAAGCCTGTCCCCACAATGAAGGAAAGAGCACTAAAGGTCATTGTGTGAAAGAACAGAAAGGGGGAGAAAGAGAGCAGTAGGAAACTGACTAGTAGACTACTATTTTGTGATAATACTTCATAGGAAAATGTATTCTACTGCAGCATCATAAGACAATGAAGGGTAAGAGGAAACTTTTGACTGTTCAAGCTCTCTTTCCTTTCTTCACTTTCTTGATTTTTTTGTGTTCATGCATCTCCACAGCCATAAGTAACAGGGAAGCAATTTCAACCATTAATTGTTGATCAGGGCGGTTGGGAAAAGCGCCAAAGGAAAAGGATGACAAATAAGCACCCACGATGTGAACAGCAGTACAAATTACACCACAAGCAGGAGACGTTTATGCTTGATTGGAGCAATTTAATGTTTTCTTAAAAAAAAAAAAAAAAATCACAAATCCTGGGAGAACAGTTAAGGAAATGACTTTTTAATCATCCAAGGAGCTGCTGTGCCTTGTCTCTCCTGATGGCTCCATATTGAAGACTCAGAGCCATTAGTAGGAGTTCAATGGTGCGGGCTGTTCTTGCAACAGTTGGACTGATTTTCCTTTAGAAGGACAACTTTTTAATCAGTGGCAAAGCAATAAACATTCTTACGTGCAGTGATTGATTAAAAGAAATAATTCTGGCTATCAGCCATAAGTAAACTGAACAGTATTCACATTGTCTGTACATGTGTGAATTCGTCTGTTGCTGGTCTGACTATCCCAAGAAGAAGGATTCCCCTTTCTGCGGCTTTTCCTGAGGAAATCCGAGGTGATTTCTATCCAGTTATTTGTGATGTGTTGGGCTATGCAAATAGAATCCACTCAAAGCCTGTGTGTAATTCTGCATCGGCCCTAGATATATGAGATACACCACTTTATATTGTATTTGAATGATTTTACAGGTACAGTGTTTGCCTAACAATGCCATGGGAAATTGACTAATCTTCACTGTGACATTAAGGTCTGTAAGAACACAATGATTAATTCTGTTTTTTCCAGTGCTGATGCAAAATATATTCATGAAATTTCAATGTCTGATGAAACAAGTCATGTTTTAACCAGAGCTTGACTGTAACATACCATTCCTCATCTCTATTCCAAGGAATTCCTTATTTTAGTGAAATACATATCCATTTATCTTGTTGTGCTCCTTTTTTTCCCGACTTCACACACAGCCCTGGTAATTGAACAGTAGTTGTTGAGGGCCCCAGTAAATGAAACTGCCATTGTAGCATCAAAAATAATCAATTTGATGAGTCTTACTCAAAGTAATGTGATATTGATTCTGCACTCTGATATAGTAGCCTACTCGTCTCTTGCAACATAATGATTATTGGCCTTTGACAGATTCCAGCACAATTTTTCATCCCCCTTCTTCTCCACCCACCCTCCTTTTTTGTCTCATATCATTTTCCTAAAGCTCTCTATTTATACTCTGCAGCCTGACTTATTGGTTTTTGATGCAAACTTGCATGATAAAAAAACCCAATACATATGTTATCCTTTTTAAAAAGATATTTTAACTAAACTACGTTTATATCGAAAACATTTTTTGCTCTACAACGGTCACACTGAAAAATAATACTGTAATTAAATCCATCCACACCATATCACAAATGACTACACTGCTATACCCACTTTCTCATGCAAGAGGCTGAAGGAATGATGGATGGGAAAATTCAGGGATAAGAATCAGTCGACATGGAGGCCTCAGAGAAACCATGGCAGGTTTGAACACGGGTCTAGTCAGTATTGATTAGTATGTGTAAAAAACACTTGCCCAGAGAGGACACGGTTCACTTGGTGTCTGCTTTAACAAGGTGTGTGTTTGTGTGTCTACTTGAGATGTGAAGCCACTAAATACGCCGATGCATGCATTTATACACGCAAAAAT
>CAAKHB010007521.1:122667-155665 GCA_901007665.1 Aeoliscus strigatus | reverse complement strand
TATTAAAACCTTACTTCATTTAGACTTCTAATGCAACATGGGAAAAAACTGATATATGTCGTTAAAAAAATGACTGAATAAACAACAGAAAGTGGTTTCTCACGTTTCAGCAAATCAAACAGGACACACCTCTTTGTTCTGTTCGTTCCTAACAGTGTCTATAGCTCAGGGCGCTTCTTCCAGGATTTGCTTTTTAAGGTGTTCGTTTAGACAAATTTTGGGTGCAAACGTGTGGGTGATATGTAAAGCTAGTGGCCCTGGAGCTGTGGTCATGTTAGTCTAAGGGAGGAGCTCGGCCTCCAGGGCATCTGTATCCAGGACACTGACTGCAAAAACAGAGCTCTTTCAAAGGAAATAAGCCATCCGTCAATATTTCCTCAGTAAATGAAAACAGACTTCTTAAGTAACAGAGACCGAGAACGGAGTCACGTTGTGATCAGGTTAAATCATTTTTTTGTCACAGCTGAGCATGAGTTGCGAGTGTCATGCAGACTAATGATAACGATTTCATAGCAGTCTGTAAAATACCCGACTGGTATACAAAGCAAAAGGAAGCAGAAGTGTTTTCTGGTGTGCAAAACAAAAGTAAACATATACTGGGGCATTAGGTAAATAAAAATGCCAAATACACTCAAGCTAAAAGTACAACAGACTACCCTGTTTTATTGTTTGCACATGGCAGTGAAACAACATAATCATAAAACATGCCATTACAGGGATAACTTAATAAAGTAATAAGCTCATACAGGAAACTCTATAAATGTTGTAAATCTATAACTTATATCAAGAATAAATCTGAGAATAGTGGGGCGGTTCTCAACTTTACTGTGGTCACTGTTCTCACATGCTTTTTTTTCTACTTGATTTTATATTTTTATCTTTTTTATCTTTTATAAAAGTGCCTACACAGCTTTTCATTTCTCTCCAAGGAGCTGTCACTTCACATCTGGAGGCCAGTTTGTCAGCACCTCGTCGCATGTGTATATCGCTGCCAGAATTATATTAAGCACTAATAAAATCAGCTCAAGTGTTCTTCTGAGTGTCGGGGATGCCCTTTGGTGAGTCCTGGATCTTTCCCTATACATAAACCCGTCTATATATTCAGGAGAGGATAAGCTTTGAATATGTAAAGTGGAGGTCCGCGCTGGGAGGCGAAGAGGAATGGCACAGTGCTCTGTCTGCAATGTCTTATCGCTCGCTGCTAACAGCGGGTGAAAGAGGATGCCACTGGCATCTTTTGCTACTGGAGATCCCTGCCTGTTAAGTTGCAAAGAACAGACAGCAACACCCAAGGGACACCGTGTGTGCGTGTGAGGGAAAAGAGAAGGTGAGATCGAGAGCAGAGCATATGCGTTTGCCAAAGACAGCCACACATAGCTTCACTTGAAGTAGCTTCTATCTAACCATCCTTGAAAGAACTGAGGGGAAGCAGGGCCAAGGTTCAAGTAAATATCTGCCTATTATTCTAGTTCTGAAGATGTTAGATGTGAGTTCACGTCAGTGAAACGACTAATTTTCTCTAGCTCAATCTTCAATCTTAGTATGGATTTTGTATTTTGTTGTGATACAAGTCGTTCTGGAGGGGACTGACAGAGTAATGAGTCTTTCCATGGCCCCAGTTGGCACAAACTGTTAATGAGCAACAATCTGTTTGTTTCTAACCCAAAGGCTGGCAGACATGACGAGCTGTGCACAACACAGTACGTTAGAATAATGTGTGTCTTTCAAGAAGGCAGTCGATCATGTTATGACATGAAGAAGTGCTAAACATGCTCCTGGAGTTTATATCATACTGTATACGTTGTAAAAGGCTTTTTGTTTGGAATCAGAAGAGTCTGATATGGTATTAAGCAGTAGCTCTTGTGAACTGACTTTATTCTTTGGGCAAATCTGTCAATTCTGTTGGAAAAAAATAATTTTAAGTCACTTATTGCCCAAGGAAAATATAAAAATGAGCTTTCAGTTATTCACTGGTTTACACCAGAGAGCTGTCTTTTTATTACACTGAATATGAAACCGGTTATTCTCAATTCTCCCCCTCCCTCCTACTTTGCCAGAGAAGGAGGCGGGATGAGAGGAGGGAGTGTTGAAGAAACTCTTTCACCCATCTCTCCTCTACTTTCTCGGCGCATTTGTCCTTCCCTGTATTCTTGGCATAGTCAATGAGAAAAATGATGAAATTAAGACACATGGAACCTGAGAACAAACTTCTTTTAACCATACCCTGTATAAAGGCACTTGATCACCAGATTCACAGATAAGAAAGTCAAATCGATCCAATGGTTGAAGGCTGTTAGCAAAAAGGCAACTAGGTTATAGAAATAGTGCATTTTCTCACCTCAGTGATGGCCCCATCCGGCTGTCGGAGGAAGTGCCTGTATCTTTGTCTGAGCCCACTTAGGTACAGTGTGTAGACTGACACATGGGTGCTGGTCTCACCCTCTGGTTGGGGTCGGGGGAAAGGCTCTCGACGTGGGTCATCAATGGGGGTTGCAGAGGCTGCCAAGGGCTCCTCCTCTGCCCATACGTAGTCATAGACCGTGACCTAGGCGAGTGCACATGATGGGAAATGCTGATATTAACATTGTTTCATCTCATTCTAACTTGATGTTTCTTATATCAAATATTTCACTTTTTTTTCTAAAAGAACAATGAAAACTTTGCAAATTAATGCCGATATATAGTCACTTAAGTTGGCTGCAATATCACAAACAAACCGTTGTTACGTTAATTTGATATACATACAAGTGCAGGAACCAGATAAGCATCAACTGGTGCGCTACAGCACACAAACACGAAAATTCCTGCTAGAGCATGAGTCCTTTGGGACGTATTCTGTGGCAGGTAAGGAGACAGGTTGCATTTGTGATCATGCATACATATGCGTAATCCCAGTGGCAGGCTTGTTCAGGACCCTTTCTTGTATGTCTGCGTCTGTGAATCGGTGGGGGGTCGGGGCGTTACACACCTGTAATGTGCTGCCCTTCTCTATTAGGGTGAAATACAGGGAGCAAGCAGAGCGTGTAACATGTTATATAGGTCATGTAACTCGAATTCATCCATGTGTGAAGATTATGGTAGCTCTCTCCCCCTCAGATTTTTGTCTACTGGTAAATGCTGGAATGTCTATGGGACACTTTTTCATGATTATAGTGAATTCAAAACACACATGCACATGCAGCAAATGTAAAAAAAACACACACACACACAAACAAAGCAGTTCGCAAAATTTAAGGTGACCCTGTAATTGGTGGCATAATTATGATTTGTCTAAAAACACAGCAAATGGGGAAAGAAACTCATTCAGCGTGACATAGTCGCAAATGAAAAGAAAACTTCGGAATATTTAACAAAAGGGAGGTGTTACAGGGAGGTGGGAGCACTTCCACGCGTCCATTACTGAAACTGCATCAACCGTGCATCGCCTCTGGCGTGGCCTCACTGAGAGAACGTGATTACCTGATTTTCCTAAGTAATCAGCACATCTGCAGGGTAGCCATCAGTCTGTTTGGACAGTGTGCGTAAGTTGATTCAGTTGTTTTTCCTTTACTTATTGAGAGACGGTTTCTCTGGGATTCGCACACATTTTAAGTCACAAATGTGGAAAGAAAAACATCCTTTTCCACCCCACCTGTGGGTTAGTGTGACCCGGTTAAGGTCCTAGTCCAGAAAACCAAGCTGTGCAATGATGATAGAAAACACCATGGCTTCAACATCCATCATTCAAGTCACTTTGGTTAAACACACCTGTTTAAATGCTGTGCTGTGGCATTCCTTGTGTATGTATTTTGGCTTGCATGAAAATAGATTTATTTGATGTTAGCCATGCTACCATCCTACGCTAATTAGCACGTGAAATCCACTTGACAAGACCAAACAAAAGGTTGAAAAGGTGTTTGTGTGTTTGGTTTGGGTGATGCCATTTCATGCAATGCACCACGGCTCTCAGGATGCATCATTGCCGAGACAAAAAAAGGGAAGAGTATTAGCGGGCCTGTCTGCTCTGGTCTGTTGTGTTGCGTTTTGGTACTAGCCTGGCTTCTAGCCGCAGCTTGAGTGCTCTCTCCACTCCGCCATTGTTCCATTTGATAGCACTAAGTGACTGATTTAGGTTCAGTGCCTGCATGGAGCAGACAGGCCAGCTGTGGGTTAAGCAGATAGCATTCAAGTGAGCTAACCCGATTCAAACCCAATCAGGCTGGGATTTATTGTCATGGTCTGTATTTAGAAATCTGATAGAGTCTGCATCAGTCCCTTGACTTGCATCAGGAGAGACGGTCCTTATTTCTTTCAGTGGGGGACTATAAACAGCAAACTGTGTTTTCCAGCAGGGACATAAATTTCAAGATTTGTAGACATTACCGTAAATGTACATAGAAGAGGGGAGGGAGGGAGAAAGGAAGGCAGCAGGGCACAGGAAATGGGGATGGCAGCGCTACAGACATGGCTCCATGCTTCACAAATATAATCTGTCTGTCTTTCTAGGAGAGGATGCAATTTCACGCTTACCACATCATACATATGAATGCAGAACAAAAGCAGTCAGAACCTAAATACAGGTTCTTGTGGAAATATTTGTTTTCCTTTTAAAATCAACTGTGACTTGCAATACAAATGAACTGACCTGTCAGTAATTTATTTCTCAAACGTAGAAGAAATAAATGTAACACATACTATAAATAATATTCTGTTATGTAACCTATTGGACCCATATTCTCATTGAATTTAATTTTTTTTTAATTAGAAAGTAGAAACTAAACATAATTTTTTTTTAAAAAAGTAACAAATTACATTTGATAACATTTTTATGACTTGAAATGTCAACTGTTTGAAATGTTGTGGGTAAGTGTTTTAGCACACAGCAGCACTCAACACTGACTCATGTCCAACTCCTTTTAGTCCACATGGATTAACATCATTTACAATTCATTCAGAGATAAAATAAAATTATGAAAAAGGATTTAGCAAAAATTGCTCAGATGTACGAAACAACCTAAAACCATTGCATGCCCCTCCCTGTCACTGCTAACGGCAAACAGCACACCTTAGATTACTTTGCTGACAGAATGTGCCATGGCTATGAAGCTTACAGTGTTTTTCAAATATATATATATCACATGTCCTTGACTGTCTCAAATATCACTGGCTGACATTTCCTTCCATTTTGTGGCATGTCGGATATTAACAGTGTCTAGACTTGACCATTATTTTTCAAAAAAGTACATTTCTGCTGCATTTCCGCTGTGACCTCATGACCCTGCTAACAACCAACAGTTCCCAAACTTCACCTTGTGGCCTCTCAGAAAACTAAGCAATGTTATATCGATAAGCAAAACACAGTCATAGCGGGATCTAATCAGCAGCTAAGGCAGCAACTTTGAAGTCACTCAGAGACTTTGAATGCAGTATTATTTAGACAGATTTAAACACAAAATAATATCGGAGATAATATTGGAGAAAAATAAGCCAAAGAAATATCCCAGAAAGCAATTTTAATAAGCAACCAAACATCCTTGCTAACAAGTCATGGCTTGACAAGTATCAAAGGGATTTTGTATCAGAACATTTCAGATTAGACTTCTCTGTTAAGGAAAAAATTACTAAATACAGTAAAATCATCAGGAATACCTCTCTTTGTCCTCGGGGTGGTGTTCACTATCAATCTCCACCTCCACTGGTTGATGCATCAGCACGTCGAAGCGAGAAGGAACGGTTTGCAGGCTGGCTGAGCTGGACTGGCGACTGTCAAGGACAGGAGCCTGAGGCGTAGCAACGCACAAACCTGTCAGTCACCCTGATTCCTCGATGATTGATCCAAACTCGATGGCCATTGTTACACTGCCTTCTCAGGTCTCCATGTCTCTGTCTAATTTTACCTTTCATTTGCATGTTCCCACAAACTAATTAAACCTCCTGTCTCTCCTTCTCTCACTCATACTTCCTTCATCTCAGTGTTCTGGCCTTTCAGCCTCCCTTTCTATGTCTATTGGTAGAAAAATATTGCGGCACATATTGGCACAACATTCTGTATGAAATGAGATGGAATAATGTATTCCAGTCGGTTGAGGTTCTTTAAGCGTCTTCTGTAATGAGCACAACAAGCTCGAGTGAACGTTTTGCCTCTCCTTCTGTTGTTGTTGTTGTTGTTGTTTTTTTCCCTAGCTCCCTATTTAAAGACAAAACGTGCTGACCTTCTGTCTGTCTGCCAATGACACGCCCTCTTCAGCCTCTTCCCTCTGTTCCCACAGTTCATACATTGGAGGGTTGGGGTTTTCTCCTGATGTAACCATGAGCATTTTGTCAGTAGTTCTGTCTCACTTGGTTTTAATTTCCAGTGAGAAAATAATTAGAATCTCACTTTTGCGAAGAGTGGAGTGAAAATGTAAACAATGCTTCCCTGCGGGTGGGTGCTTTATCACTTTGACAGGTGCATTTGAATTTGCTTGGGTGGCAGACAGGCTTGGTTATTTATGTGTCATTCGCACATGGAAGCCTCGGCTGTGGCTGGGACTATACTCGTGATGAAGACTAGGGACGAGATTAGAGCTCTGTGGAGTGGGTGCTATGGGTTTTTGTGTTGGGTGAGTCTGAGGACAGCACTGGCACTGGACCTGGTACTTGGAATGGAGCTGTGTCTGGTTCTGGTGCACATGAAGGGATAAAGGTAGGGATGGAAATGGCAGTAAAAAAGTTGAAATAAAAGAGTAGACATTTACTGAGGAAATGATGGTAAAGAGCATTGAGTAATGGGGGCTACGTAGATGGTGAATGTAGATGGTGAGGAATTTTGAAGACAAATGTGTATGGTTTGGGTTTTGGTTTATAAGCATCGTTTAATCTGAATCACAAGCTTCCTCTGTAAAGCCAGTATTTTAAAAAAGAAGAGGGAGTACTTTTAAATACACTGGAAGTTGCCAAGTCACCTGCAACTTCGCCAAGTTTCTGCTGCTAAAATTTGGTGTTGTGCCTAAACTCGTTTGGCTGGAAATATTGCACAGCAGCATTGGCAAAGGCCATCAGAACACATTTGGATTGAATTGGGCTTCACATTTACACAGCTCTGGATTTTGTTGGTGAGATACTGCACCACTGGACAGTGGATTTGACACAGGGATGCAAAAGTGGTCCCACATGAAGTACAACAATGTATGTTCTTATTGTACCATATCTCTAAATATTACACTCCTGAATTTGTTGTTAAATCCCCAACAGAAGGCAGAGACTTGTGTGTGTGTGTGGGGGGGGCTCACCCTTATTGAGGTTCTAAGGGCAAAGGATGTTGTGCAGACTCCAAACCATCGAGACTATTGTAATTTGTGATGTCGGGCTATACCAATCAAATGAAATTGAATTGAAGTGAATTCTTTTGTCCACAGATCCTGATACACACACAAACTGTAACACACATACATCTTTGCTCATGAACAGACAAAGCATCACACAGTGAGCCAACGCATGCGTGCATCTCCAATGCCTGCAGGCGCTAGGGGCCAGGCAGTAGGGATTGGGGGGAGGGAGAGGCAGAGTTGTGGGGAGATGGGCTGGCCAGACAAGAGGGGTGAGGGGACCATGTACTGTGCAGCGGCTCTCTAAGCTATGAAGGGTCAATCCCCCCACTGCACCTCACAGTATGTCAGACCTGGCCCCTGTGTGTAGGTATACATACACCTGGGCCAATACAATATCATGGAAACACATGACAACACAGATGTATATTGAGTTCACACATAATTTTGGAATAAAAGGTGCATATCGTGTGCTGTAGTGCAGATGCACAAGCTTTATATGTTATGTTCATTCACAGATAATAATGAATGCACAGAAACATGTGCACTGTGGGTTCATATGTCACAATTGCACGCAAGGCCAAGAAGCACATTGAAAGTGGCTGGGAACAGGCTAAACCATGAAGCATAGAATGCCGCTGACATACATGCATGGATAAGCCAAGCAATGTCAGCCATTAGAATAGAAATAGATACACTATTATTCTAAATTTGGCCAATATGGGTGGTCGGCAGATATAATTGGAGCATCTTGAAAATGGCATGGATGCACACTGTTGGCATTGGGCATGATTTGGCTGAAGCAAAGGCCTGTGTCTGGTTAAACGCACCACTGGACAAGACAAGCCACACATTCATATTTGTATGCAAGGACACACACACACACACACACACACACACACACACACACACATATGCACACGCAAGTACACAAGAAAGTGACAAAATGGCCAGCATGCTACAGTGGCTTCCATTCCTTCTCTCTCATTACAGGGCTTATGAAGCAGGGATCACTGCCTATGAATACTTCAAATGGGGTAATCATGGTTAAAGTGCAATAATACACTCCCATCCAAAAGTAACACAGACTAAATTGGACTTCGAGAAAAGATAGACAAGCAACAATGACTATATTTACAGTCAGAATAAACTGAACTAAAAGAGATTATCCAGCGAGATAGTATCTCCGCGTGCCTAAGATAATCCACAAAATAAGATATGCATAATTCACTGTTACTAATCTCCTATGCAGAAAATAAAGCCTATTTCCAGCCTACAGTAAACAACCCAGATCGCAGCCCATCTCATACTTTCTGCACCATGTCTGACTCACCCTGGGCCCTAAAGGGGATCACTTTCCCAGATGTGTTCCAGTGGATACTGAATTGTTTACCTGCAACTTTATTTAGGAACATCATCCTATATTTTAATACCCTGGGCAAATAATTTTAGCTTTAGTCAATGTAGTTAGTGAAATTAAGACACACAGAGGTGATACATGCAAAAATGCAACTTAGATGTGATAAAAACATGTAAGTGGGACACATGCACACGTTAGATTAGAAAAAGCACAAATTAGTTGCAAGTAGCATGCAGGACTAGCCATCAGCAGAATCAATATCAATTGGAAGGAAAAACAAACAAACAAACAAACAAAAACGCTATGACCAGAGTCAATCTACAATTACAGTAAAAATTGAGTTACAAAATCAATATTTTCCACCAAAACAAAATCTGCAGACAAAGACATGCCTCCTTCCAGGCCAACTGTGATACACAGTTTACCTTAGGCACATGGAATGCATACTTTAAGCTTGATTCTATAAAGTTCAGGAAACCAGCTTTCGTATTAAGATGCTGCAGACAGATGCCAAAGTTGAGTATTGCCTTTGATATCCAAAATTTTGACTTTGGAGCAGCTTCACCCTAATCAGGCCTTGGAGGCTGGAAGTGATAAGTATCCAAGCCAATAACTGAAATGAGAGCAGGGAATCTGGTAAGATGCGCAAACGTGTTCTCACATGTAGGCACATGCACATGTACACACACACGCACACTGTCTCTTTAAGGTTATGAAAAAAATGTCGATCTCTCCTCAGGATGTCATGTGGTGCTGTTAAGATGCGACACCTGTCACAATCACCAGACCTTTCTACATCCCCTCCGGGCCACAGGAAGCGGCCAAGGTCAAACTCTTTAAAGGAAAGGAAGGCAGAGGAGGGAACCCAAGTGACTAACGACAGACAGTCACAAAGAATCAGATCTGTCGAGTTAAAGCTGCAAAACCTCTGGAGTCAGAGGTCGGTTATGAATGTTGGTACATAAATACATTTTACCATTGTGAGTACATGCACAATACAGAAAGTACCCACAGTGGCCATGTTTAACTTACTAACGGCAACTAACTTACACAGTCACACCAGCAAGATGTTCAGTACAGTCTCATCTGCGGACCACTGGAAAGTCTGGAGCAGCCTGGGTTGAGGGCAGAAGCTGCTCCCACAATACATTGGGGAGCAATGTATTGCTTTGTACCTATTTTGTTCCATGAGTGCTCCAAAAATGTTTCTTCACTCTCAAAAAGACACAGTGATCTCAAAGTGGTTCTAACCTGGCATCCTTTCAACCTCATCTACCTGGTGCCTGATCCCATGACACAGAGGTTGTGTGCTGCTGCCTCGTTTTGACATGCGCCTGTAATTTCTCATTGCCTTCCCTGTTTCCATATAACAGAAAAGCCTGCCCAGTCCCAGTCTTTTGTAGATAATGACATCCTCTCCCTGGATTAATTGCGAGGGCTACATTAAGCAATGTGGCTGACACTCCCTGTAATTAAACTGTGCACCGACAAGCTCATACTGGAACATTTCTCATTTCTCTCTCTTCTCCATTGACCGCTGGCCTGTCTAGAAATGGGATCAAAGTGGCGTGTTTGCGAGCAAAGGGTCGAATATAAACCCAGACCTCTACGTTCTCTGGGATATGGTGAATTTCAAGTAGATTGTATTTAAAATGGATGAACAAGTTATAAGCAAACAACATACAATTCTATGGTGTTAAAGTTCTTTAGAAACTGAACTGAATAACAGCAGACTACCTGTTTCACTGAGATGGCTCGTTGTCTTTGTCTGGTCTCACTTAGCTCTCTGCTGCTTTTTGTTCACAGACTTTGATGCCCCACCTCGTGTCTGGATCTGTCTGTAGGCTCCTCACCCCCACAACTCACTGCTCCATGTTTGAACTCTCTGACAAATATCATTTCAAAGAATTATAATATTAATTTTCCTATTCAACACCGCCTAGCACATTGTTTGAGTCTCTTTGATCCAGACTTTGGACCCTCTGACACTTTACCGTTGAGTCATATAATTTGCACATACAGCGACAGAATGTTGGCATTGGCTCTAAAATAATAACCATGCCCATCTTTGTTTAACAAGTACAATTACATGCGATTAACTGACGAGACACTGGTGATATAACATATTGTCTGTGCTTTCACATGCCCGCGTCTCCTCAGCACTCACACGCCTGCTGTAATACACCAGCAGGTGCTAAACAGATGCAACACTGAGATCAATGTTCACTGGAGAAATGATGCATTTTACCTGCAATAGATCACCAAGACAGACTTGGAGACAAATTTGAGCACAAAAGACAACAAATATACAATATGATGAGGAGGCATGATTTCACTGCACACAGACACATTCTTACTACAGTGAAGCTTTTATGATGCCAAGCATTTGCTCATGAACGTCAATAATGCTGTAAAGGCACATATTAAATATGTGTGTGCTACGGGTAATGTGAAAAAATGGGTAATATGCAAATGATGTGTTTTTGGGTAATGTGCAACATCTAGCTAGCCAACGTTATCAAAGCTATCTACCTACGATTGCTAAAATACGTACTGTAGCTAACAATCCGTTCGCTAATCACTAACCCTAACCCTAAATTATCCGTGTTTTGGGGTTATGTCCAAATAACCCGGGTATTTGGCATATTACCCATATTTCCACATTACCCATAACATGTATTAGCCAGATCCACATCGACGTTTCATCTGGTAGAGCGGGTACATTTTTCCATTTATGCCTGTGTTTGTGTCTGTGTGTGAATTAAGCAAGACGTGTTTGATCTTTATCTGTGCTATTCCAAATGAGTTGACCATTGCACATTGCTTTCACACGTTACTGCTCAGCAAAGTCTATGACCTTTTCAGGCACACACCGGCATGCAGCCTTTGCAGTCATATCTCATATTGAGCTCCCTAATGCTCTGATTGTGGATGCTGTGCTTGCTGCTGCTTCGTTCCTGTCCTTGCCTGCCTGCTCGCCATTGCCTCAGGCCACTGGGGCCCTCAGCGCTGTCCATGAAAAAAAAAAGGGGAAAAAAAAAAAGCCCCATCCGCTGTAATTGAAGAAGCCACTCTAACGTGACATGCAGGCACACAAAAAGGTTTGCATGCATGTGCTGTGACATTAAAAAAAAAAAGGAAATATGGAAGACTGTATACACACATTCACGAATATACTTAAAGTACACACGTACAAACAGATTGGAATCATGCAGCCATACAGACCCTCTTTGAAGGAGATTACTAGAAGCCGGGAGAACTCTAGTGACCCCCTGTACACATTCACGCCCACACTCACACACACCCCACTGACCATAAGTCTGATCCTCAGCGACCTCTGCACTCAGCCGGCCTTCTCCTCTCCTGGTGTTCCTGTGTTGCTGTTATGGGTTCCTGTTCAGCAGCTGAGGTTTCCATTGTTACGTGACAGCGGTTCCTGTGTATCCCGTCACAGCCTACTGCTCCCTCTGTCTGCCTCACTTCCCAAAGCTTCTTCCTCCTTCACCTGAGGTCAGGTTTGCATCACAGGTGGCCCCATGTTCTCTTCACTGTACTATTGGCAGAGCAAGACTGATGAATGAACCAAGTGAAGTGTTTTGTTATGAACACTACGTGCTTTGTGCTCCTTATTAGCCAAATGATCAGTTTGAAATTGAAGCAAGGCAAAAGAGACAACTTTCTGATGAACTGCAGTTCAGTGTAGAGGATTGTGTCAATCAATGTGCCAATCGTGTCCATTCATAGATTTGAATCCGGTTCTGGTCTGGAATTAGGTCTGCTTTCTCACCTGTAGTAAAAAAGCAGGTGATTCGGATGGAGACCACCTCTTTAGGGTCCAGATGTTTTGGTCAGCATTGAGTGCAATTACTGTGTTGGATGAGAGGATTCACACCAAGCAGGAAAATTAAGTCAGATTTGACTGCACTAAAGCCTGTAGGTGTGAAACTAAAAGTAAAAGGGACGTGTGGTTGCTGTTTAAATCACATGAGGATAACTGGAGAACTACATCAGAACTGGACTGGCTGAAAAAAGAACAATCCAAAGCCGCATTATCTAATTAAATCTGGAGTAAAACCAAAAGACAATGACACAACACCCCTGAAGCTTGTGTGTCTGAACAGATGATAATCTGAGAGGAGAGTGTCATCAGTTTTGAAGCTGATCCATCCACAGACAATAAACACGTCTGGAACTGTGTGGCCTTTTGTCATGACATGCTGGAAGTCGTTTTATGGATTTGCATCCCAGATTGGATCTAGTGTGGACAGGGTGGGATGGACCTCTCTCACCACACAGAGGGACCACACACTGAATTCTAGACAGTATTAAACAGATTATTCAGACACGACATGTGAATCCATCTTGTAAAATGCAAAGCTATGCAGAGTAATCCTAGACTGCCCATTGCAGCGGGGTTAAAGTTCAAGTTATTTAGCTGCAGAAATTGAGACCTTTGTGTTTCTCTTTCACAACACCGCTGCTGATTAAAATGGAGACAGCAGGTTTCACTCCACACCAACTCCACTGCTGTTGAAAGCACCTTGGGTGTTCCCAAATTGGCCCACTGGTAATCTATTACCAAGACATACGGAGACAAACGGTGTGTACGAACACAAATGTTGATGCAATCAGGTTACGAAAACATCTGCAGGGCCATCACACGAAAACCTTCTCTCTTCTCCACCTCCTCGGGTTCTTTTATTCGGCCCCGCTCTCTTTCAATTATCACACTGTCACCACCACCACCGGGAAACTTTCCTTTTGGAGAATTAACAGCAAGAGAGATTTTGCAGCGGGCACTCCACTCTGTCATTGTCATTGCAGTGGCTCTGACAAAACAGTTTGCGTACCTGCTTAAGTATTACAGAAATTAACACCTCCCTTCCAGGTACAGTAATCAGGGGGGGTGACAGGAGACAATTAATTGGGTCCATCTGCATCACTGCCTTTACATAATTAATGGGGCTCATTACTGAACCACTGGTAGGATGTGGAGCACGCTAGTACTCTCAGTTGCTCAGAGCATTATAGCATCCAAAGCAAAGATGTGAAGACTGGTTTGCTTCTGTTTGTACAAATGGGCCTTTTTTTGACTGATCTGCAGCATGGAGAAGTTTTCAGTCGCAGTCAGTCAACTTCTGATCCGCTTAGGGCCACTTTCCACTGAAATAAACACTGCAGGTGTTTCAAAACAGGTTGTATAACGTTTGACTTCATCAGCAGAACATCAGCTGTTGGTGCAATCATGGATTTGGGTTCAAATAGTTCAATCAAACACTTGTCTTTAAAGATGTATTCATGTCATTGTTTAAAAAGGCTGCCTGTACCAGAACATAATTTCTTTCAGTTGTTAAGCTCACCTCTGTCAACATATTGAGCCGTTACATAATGAAAGGAGATAATGCTAGATGCTTTTGATTGTTTCGGTTGTTTGTTAGGAATCTAAGGACCCACATTTCCACTGTAAAAAATGAATCTGATGGACACTCTTTGTAGGATTAAGACAATTTTATTTGTATCACAAATTAAATCGTTTCTTAAAATACCCTGTTCTGCACTACATACTCATGTCTCCCATCGCTATACTGTTTCCTTCAGTGTTAGAGACACACACGTAGAAACGTCCTTGTCTTTGTCTCCTGCTTTGCCTTGCCACTAAGCTCTACTGCTGATATTTCAACAGTTACATCTTTACCTAAGAGCATCTCAAATAAACATATGGCAAAGAGGGATTTACAACATCAAATTAATTGTGAGAAAGTAAAAATTTCATTGTAGTTTATGACCACTGTGTGAAAATTACAAGTCTGACTTATAGGCCATTTTCAGCTTGGTTATTATTTTTTTATTGTTCTAGTACTGGGGGAGATTTGGCGTCACAGAGGTTTTGCAGTGAGTCACAGCTTAGGAAATTTAAGCAACGTGTTTGAATGTAACTGATGAATTCTGTGTCCCAGTTTGTAGAAAAAACATAATCCACAACAACACAATATGTCTGATGCAAAGTACCTGTACCTCCTGCTTTTCCACAGAATTATTGTGTGTTCTTTTATGTGCATCTGTAATGTCAAGCGTGTTTGTTGTGTTAGCGATTTGTCCTGTCTGCCCAGTACAGTTGACGATGATGACAGATGACAATGACCTGTGCCGTAGTTATATGACATGAAATCTGGAAAATTGTTGCACAATTTTATACCACTGGCCAAGCACAGAGCTGACAGATGTTTCACTTGTGTTTGCAGGTTTCCTGGCTGACACAGAACAATCATCTGTTAACACTTTTGAGCCAACGCAGCCTCAGTAACTATCCTGATGATCTCAAAACACTTTCTGTAGGGATTACCTGAATTATTCTCTGATACAGGCACCTGAGATCAGCAGGCAAAACAACATGTATTTGCACAGCCTAGATTTGTCCGGTTAATATTTCATCGCTTTCAAAGTGCCCTGTTTAACAGCTTTGTACATTTGGTTCAACATGAGATTGATGCTGTTCCTCTGAGTGCCTTCTTTTCCTTCTTCCCATCCCTGCTTTCCCACATTCAGCTAATGAAGGCCTTGTGGCCCACTGTTATTAAAATTACGCCCTTGCCTCTGATATTAATTGGGTCCGTAATAACGAATGCGGCGGATTCATTATTTAATTGCAAGGGCACATTTGGAAAACAGTTTCTGAAATGTATTTTTAATGAAAAACACTACATCCTGACCTAATCATATCAACCTTATTCTATCTAATTAAGGATGCAGAAAATCATTAGAGTTGCAAAATATTAGTTTCAGCTCTGTCGGGCTGCTCCTTTGCTCGGCTTCATGAATATATTTTTTTTCCTGTCTATGATAAATACTTAATGAAGGAAAAATGACAAAAGTTTGCATGTAGGCAAATTAGTCTTATAGAGCTGTGTCTTTGCTGAGTTAGGAAAGTGACCCTTTTCACAGGAGAAATTGTTACAATAATGATGAAATAACGGCAAGGACCATCTTATTTTAATGAAATATTGCACACTTGAATAATGTGAACATCCTGCACATGCAATAACCCTAAATTTTCATCGTGCTGGGGAAATGTGTCGTGCTCTCCATTTAATAATGTCAAGTATAGGATAATAAGAAATGTCTTATAATTGTTGCTGTGGAGGGAAAAACGCAGGTGATGAGCAGCTAATGAAGCTGCTTCTCCAAACATGCAGAAGTATAGATTTGTCCTAATGATCAGCGTCATGATCAACAGTTGTCACCTCTCACCTTGATAGACGTAATGACGCACACATAAGAGGAGCTAGCATACAGCCCTCAAACATTTAGCCTGATCATCAATTTTAGAACATTGTTTTGCTCCCTGACACCATTCCCATTCACTCTCATGGACGGACTCACTGAGCACAGAACTGACACACCGCTACAAATATGGAAGCTGGATGTTGTTTAGTGACATGTAGACTCCAAGTGAATGATAACATCAGCCCACAAATCTTAAAATAACCAACTGTTGCTCACAAATAATCAAAACACACATAACATGACATGATATGAATATATAATGTGATATTTTCCTATTCTGTTCCCTGCATATGATCACAAATAATCTCTACAGGATCATGTTTGATCAACAGTCACCTTGGAAATCAATGATACAAGACAATCCTCAGAAAGCTCAGTGTAATATTACAGGTATTATTCACTTTGAAGTAAATTTGAGTTATAAATGTTTTACACCATAGTAAGACAAAATAGTCCATAATTTCCTGACAGCCAATCCATCTTTCTCAACTTCAACAGGCACATGAACTTGTGCAAGCAAAGAGCAAGGGAGTTAATGAACATGGAAAACGATGTGTGCCACTATGTATAAAAAAAAAAAAAAAATCCCACAGCATAAATTAAAGCGTACAGCAGTTTGATCGCCGCTCTCTATTTCCCTTATCTCAACAAGTCACATTTTCAATCACTATGCAAAGATTTGAACATCGGGTGTGGGCTTGGTGCTAATACACTGCCCTTCCTGTGTCATCACCATCGACCTACGCTGGGCTGTCAAACCTGCGACAGCCTCACTCCAACGATAGCAATTTCATGGCGACTGGCATTTATGCAAACTGGAATCCTGCACCCTGTGACACGAGCTGTCCACGCTCAGCTCACATTAAGATAATGCCCAGTGTAGAATATTCACATGCATTCCCAGTATGGGGCTTGATTGAGCAGTCTTTTATTAATGAAATATCTTCGGAAATTGGTTTCCGCAGACTAATAAGGCAGCCTGCTAGATGAGTTTCTGTTTTGGTAATTATCCTGTGCTAATTAGAAAGAAGCTAAAGACCTCTGAGATGAATTCTCAGCTTTCTGAAATGTAACTAAAGAAAATGTAATACTATAAAATTAGCCTATTCTATACATCCACCATAACATCTTTGCTAAAGTGACCAAATTGACTGCGGTAATGACGGACAATATGGCTGCCATTATTATTCATTTCTGGATGATCCAATCAGGTCTTTTCTTAAGCGCCACATCATGGTTGAAATCTCCTGAGGTTACTGACATTTTATTTTGCTTTTTACAGTGGCCAATCTAACAGATTAGTCTCAAGGAACTTTTAGCTTCCGCTACTCGTTAAGAAAACAGCAATTAATTCAATTAACCTCTAACAGTTTGAAGAGCAGAGCATGATCTAGAGGACTGCTCACCTTGCGCCTCTCGCCACTGAAGCCTCGCCACTGCTCTGCTTTTTTCACGATGTAGCTAAGCTCCTGATTGGACAGCTCAGAGTCTTGAGGTAGGAAGAACATCCCCTCCTTGGCTGTGAGCCTCTGGAAGACGTCCAGCATGCGTCCATCATTGTGGAATCTGGAAAGTGTGGTGTGAGAAAACAAGCAAGTGGGGGGAGGGAAGTAGGGGAGCAGAAGCAGGCATGACGCCATGGTGAATCACTGTCTCTGCTCTGTAAAGGTCACATGGGATCAAATGTCAAAGAAAGGGGAAAACAGGCGCCTTTGCCTTGTGTTGGCGATGGTAACGCGACAACTGTAACTGTGGCTAATAGTGTTTTGTCATGCTTTTATTTTCACATTCGTTGGCTTGAAACGCAACATCACAATGATCCTATCTCCACAGCGGAACATATACAAATCTATTGATCACAAAAAGGATTGTATTTGTACAGTATTTCAGAGGAAACACAATGAAAGAGAAAAGAAAAAAAAAGGGGCCTATAAGTCTGAAGCACTTGGTCAACGCAAGTTGACTGTAGCATCGTCTGCGTGGTTGTGCATCTGGTAAATGTGTGGGAGTCAGAGCCTGGGATTGTATCTAGTGTTAATACAAAGCTTCAAAGAAGGCAGATACAATGGACGCGCCGGTTGCAGATGTGTCTGGAGAGCCTGGCCTGAGTCACAAGGAAACGTTTGGCATGGCAGAAGCCGTATTGATTCCAGCCTCTCGACGAGCGCATATTTCTTTTGCCACACAAGAGTGCTCACAGTCTATCCCTAAAAAACATCACAATGTCTGTAAACACCAGTCTTGGCTGGCCATCAAAACCAGAAGACCTTGTGCCCTTCCATAGAGATTCTAGCTTGTCAGAGGGTAATCAACTCTCAAATAAAACCAACATCAAGGAGACAAGGATTTATACAAGAAGCTGCTATGAAGCTTTGAACTCAGCATCATTCCCTGTCACTCTTGGGAGAGGAATCTTTGTAAAATGTTGACCTCAGACACAGGAATAGCGAGCATTCATCTTCATCCTACACTTGAATTGTGCTTCTCATTCATTTATGCTGTCTTGCTCTGGGAGGAATTCAACATCTTTGCATCTTTTCGATTCATGTTCATTTCCCTGGTGCTAGAGGCGCCCTGATTTTAAGCATTTGTTCCTTATACGTCGAACATGACCTGGATGAAAAAGAACCCACAAATTCTTCCTCAATGTAGAGGTCAACATACATACATATATTTTGGAATGAACTGAAACAGTATATGCATAATATGCATAACCGTGATGAATAAATTGACAACAGGATATACATATTTTTCTTTTTGTATAATACAGTATAGATGCAATAAGTTGAACATTATTGTGCATTCTTCCAATGCCAATTATTTAATAAACTGACTGATATGTAACCTAAAATATAATGCATAATTTTGAAATATGACTTTTCATGAAGGTTTGTAGTTTGGCCAAGAAAATAATTTACATACTATTACTACTTAATATACCAAAGTTATTATTATTATTATTGGTGTTGTTGTTGTTGTTGTTGTTGTTGTTGTTATAACAGCTAGTTTTCTTGTCAATTTTACGCCTGTGAATAACACTGACAATTAATTTGACTTAAAGCTGTGGAATGTAAACTTTAGTTATGGTGTAGTCATTAACAATGTGATCAAACTTGTTAAAGACTATTACATGAACAAACTATGGCTGTCAAAACTGCACGTTTTTTTTCTTCTTTTTATAACATGTTGCAGAGCTAAACCTGCCCATTGAAACATATTCTAATTGTGACCCTGCAGCCTGTTTTTTGCTATACATGTTAATAAGTGAGTATGTAGTAACAGATCCATTCACAAAAAGTATAAGCACATAAAGCATTAGACACATAGTCACTGAGGATGGAAATGAAAGCTAATTAATTTTAAGTGTTGTAGCTTAAAATGATTCCGATGTAAGGTTGCTATCAAATTTCACATCAGGGTTTATAGTGTTTGTAAAGTTTCAAAGGGACAGAGGTGTAAAATTCATCATTTTCTTTGCAGCCAGTGAATAAAGGCTTTCTAAAATGTAATTAAAAAAGGATAACAGTCCATTCTATCCATACATATAACCCGAGGCAATTTTTTTAGAAATAGGTCACGTTCCGTGTCAAAGCCCCCTCCTTGCAGCCAATAGGAAACTGTAACCCATAAAATTATCAGCCTTGCTTCAGCCTCATGGCCTACATTCAATACAAATCCGTGTGGCGGCTGAGTGGCAGAAGTCATTATTTCCGGCTGCTGTTTTAATATTGTCCATTTAGCCAGAGCCCGATAAGTGTCGCGCTCACTGAAATTAGATGGTACCCTCTCCTTGGCTGCCAATCTCAAACTTATTAATTCAATCAGGGTTTTCTTACATTTGAACAGTTAATGGAATTTGGTCTCATACAGGGGTGGGAGAACACACCTTGAATGAATACAGCTACTGTGTCATCCTCTTTTCTTCTTTGATGCAACAAACAATGATGTTGTTTTTTAGGTATTATCAGTTGATCTGGAAATTATTAGCTCACCTGGTGCATCTATGTGCAATGAAAGTTAAGTGTTAACTCTCGACTAAATGCAGCAGTGAATTGACATTTCCATTTTTTCATAATTAAAAAACTTTCTTCACACAAAGTTACAACATTTTAACAGTGTATTACTGATCTCTGTGACCATTAATCACTGTGGTAAACCTGCTAAATATAAATGTAATCATGTAGTAATGACGACTGAATAGTCAACTGATTTGCCAACATAGTTGCTCTTCTCAATTTTATGGACCATTCCAATCCCCAGTTGTACTGGAGACTAAATCGGTGCTGTTTATTTTTTTTTTCCCTTAATTATGATTTAATTTGTTGTTGTTACATTAAGTGCATTGTTTTGTAACTGACTGAAAAGAACAGTATTTATGTGAATTGGTTAGCAAGATCAAAACTCCAATCTGGTGTCCTGATGGTGTTATTAATTGACTTCACTAAGCACACAGGATTTTAACAATGTGCTGTATGTCTTACCTGAGTATGTATATGAAGAGGATGGTGACTGACAGAAGAAAAATGACTGCGTAAAGGAAAACAGTGATGATCACCCCTGCTGCGCCTGACTGGTCAACTCTGTAGAAGTGCCAGTAAAGTTTGGCCGCATCACCGACTGGTGTGTCTGGGCTATGGGAGAGACGCTGAGAAGAAAAGATTTGAACATTTTATAGTATTTGATGCAGATATCATTATTCTCAGATCAGAACGAATCATCATCTCTACAATCACTGACAAAATCTTTATCCCATCTAACCTTATGCATTTTTCTCTTCTCACCCCCCACACATTTTTTTTTTTTGTAATCTAAAGTCACTTTGCCAAGATAAAGTGAACTCCCATTTAAAGTGCACAAGTGCCCAAGTTATTTTTAAGTGACTTACCCCGAGGATGGCGTCCACTGCAAAGACTGCCAGGGGGTTGAGGACTGTCCACACTCCCTGAGCCATGATAAACTTTGACGTGAAGGAGGGGAGTGAGCCAAATATCTGTTGACAGCCCCATCTGATCAGAACCAGCAGGAACGTTACTACGTTCAAGGTCAGGGGACCTACCACCACCATGGCCAGCTCCTCCCGGGTGTGGAGCAGAGAACTCTGGTATACAAGATCTACCGTGTGTGCGTGGAACTGGAATCTGGTGGGAGAGGAGGTGCTGGATGTTCATGTGAACGCATTGTGTGCATGTGTCAATATTCATGTGTTGGATTTGTGCAGCTTCGGGGGCAACTGGTTCCACCCATTCTCACACTGATGTGATTTTATCTGTGTCTGATTCCATCTTATTCAATTAGTTTGATGGCTGATTTACTTGTCTGTGCTGCTTTGTTGTTAATATCTGATTTATGTTAAATATTATTATTGACAGAAACATCGATAAAGATATGAGATAAAAAAAACATATGTCAAAAAGTTTGAAAGTCAGTCATGTTAGTAATAACAGCAATCCAGCACAAAAATGAATCACCCTGTTCTAAGTTTGACTCTCCATTGACAGCAAGCCTCATGAGCTTCTTAATCTTCCCGTCAGTCAGGGGGAGGTAGAGCCACTGGTGAGGGAGGAGAAGTCCAGTTTTTGCCCATTAAGTCCCATCTGATTTGCTCTAAAAGTCAAGCGCCTCTCTGATTCTGTTCATTAATCTCACTGAAAAGGTCCATTGGTGTTTTATCTGAAGCAAATCTCCTAACACAGAGATGTAAACTAAAGGTTCTTTATATTATTTTCCGTTTCTGCCACATTATACTGCACTCTTTCTGTATTTTATAAATAGCTAAAAACACTAACAATTATGTTAAGTCTTGGAGGTCCCAGTAACTCTTACCTACAAAAACAAAATAATGCATTACAATAACATTAACAGAAAACTCATTAGGTTGGTAATGCATTTTTTAAAGTCGACCAATACTACAGTAATATGATAAATCCAAGTAGTGTGTGTACCATTGTATACTTTAACTACTACCATCATATAACAATGAGCTGGGTTTGTAGAGAGTAAGAGCAATGGAAGTAACTGCTTAACATTCATTCTGTATTGAATGTAAGCCCACATAGGATGTTCTAATATTTTATTGGTTTGTTTTCTTAGGTTTTTTTTTTTTGGGGGGGGGGGATTAAGACAGCATGGGTCAGAGTGTAAGCTTTTATGGATAAAGTGCAAAAGTCATGGTTAATTTTGATTTTAGTGCAAACACATTCACTACTAAGTACTCCTGAGAAGATCTTCACTATTCTGACTGAAAATTACAGTTGCTCTCAGTCTCATGTGGCAGGTCAATTAAGTCCTTTTTTCAGTACACTCAGTGGGAGGGGGAATTCTTACGGGACTATTGACATGATTCAAAATCTTTGATGGAACTATTGCTGTGTGATCAATTTGTTGAACATGTGCATGTGGTCACTGTTCAGCCTAGTGATGAGTTTGCAGCGATAAAAAAAAAATGTCTTTTGTAAATAGCAAGCTCAGTTAGATACTATAATGAAACATGGTACTTCCTTGTATTTACACCCCAACTGCAAACTCAGCAAAGTGTTTTCCCTTTCGAGTAGACGCCAAGTCAATTTGTCATTGTTATAATAGGGAAGGACACATATTTAGCACACACATTTTGCAGCTTCTCAACGCTCTGGAGGCCCGATCTCAGAAACAGTGGTGTACAGCCAGGTATGGGGAGGGGGTCCTGATTCTCAGCCCTTTAGATCCCTAGATCCCTCTGGTGCAGAAAGTCAGGCACCAGAAAGGGGTCTTGTTCATTTGATGGTTAGATGGAAGCTCTCTCGTCTTACTGGAAACTGCCCTTTGGTAGAAGTCAGCATGGGGGTTAAAGTAGCAATTCTCTTGGACACTGATTGATAGTCACCAGAGTGCTGTGGGAAAAAAATAGTTCAACTTTCAAGGTAAGGCTGCTGAAAAGATGCCAATGCTTACTTCTTAGGACAGCGAATGGACTGAAAAAATCCCCTACAAAGGGTAAATGGAGGTTGATGAGGTTATTTTGGGGAGGAACCTGACACAAATTGGTGTGTTGGCTATAGAAGACCCCCTGGATGAGGCCCCACCTGCACTTCAAGTGGTCAGTAGGAGGTTATACGAAGCAAACACATTGGGCAAAGCCAAGGTTCATGGTCAGGCTGGTTCTTTGAAGTAGATTCACACCCGTTTGCCCTTAGGTGGACGGTTACACCTTGGATGCCCACTTCACCGTCTTCTACACTGTCGGAGCTAATTGAGAAATAAATGCAAGAAGAACTCAAGTATTTTTACTTTGTTCAAAGGTCTTTATGAGTGTATGTAATGTTTGATGTAGATTGTAATGTTTAGTTTGGACAATTTGACCCTGTTTTTTTTTTTTGTTTTTTTTTTTTTTACAATCACTGTTAACAAATGCATGTTAAAAGATTATGGAGAAAAAAGGAGGTTGAGATGAAATATTGTTATTATATTATGATAAGGAACATTATGACCTAATGAGTGAAGCTTTACCAAATCCTTCAACATGTTATGTTGCATCACTTAAGATTCTAGTAATGGAGACTTGACATTACACTGACTGTCCCTCACTGGCTAAACTAGCTCTGGGCACAGCTGGCACAGAGAGATGCTCAGAGGGAGGCTGGTAGAATTTGACATGTGGAAGTTGTCATCCAATGTTGACCCCCTCTGTTTTCACATTTACTCCTTTTCACCTCCTATAATTCACCCTCAGTCCATCCTCTTACATGTGGCCTCATTTTCCTCCCTCTGCCATCAATATCACTCTTGTAACGTGATGTTTACACCACGTTACTGTGATAAAAACTTGCTTTACCCCAATAAATAAAATCCCCACCACCATCCTGTGGTGTCTCATTGCTGTTAACTCTTAATGCTATGTACCAAATAATAACAATAAATTCAAATTCTTTCCAAGTAAAGTAGTGTTTTGGGAATTAAAGCCATGTGCTGAAATCAACACACTCCCTCAGCAATGGTTTGTTAATATCGAGAGAGTCTTGTTAAAATGTTAATAGGGGGATTCCAAACAGATGATCTCGGTGTATCCAGTATGTGCACATACCAACTCACGTCCAATGCTTACTACTGTACTTCACATTTTTCTCAATTTGCATGCATGAATGTGCTGTTATAATCTTAAATTGGTTTGTGCATCATGTGTTCTGTTTCGAGTGTATCCATATGCACCTCCTCACCCTTACATTGTGCGTGTGTGCGTTTGCCTACGTGCAGGGTGATATCAAAGGAGGCAAACTCACTTGTTGACAGGAACTGCGATGGCCTGGAGGTAGAGCCACTGGCTGCAGTAATGCAGGTAGAGCCTCACAAACCACATCAAAGCCAGCAGCAGCATAATGAGGCCGAGCTGCCGAGCTGAGCCCCGCCAGCTAATATACCGTTGTTGTTGCCGCGGCAACGGCAGACCCAGCTCGGACGGCAGCATGCAGAAGGCCAAGCAGGCTTGGTCGGACAGATGTAAGGAACCAGGTCCATTCAGTGTTGATCTGTTGGCAGACATGGGATCATCATTTTGTTGTTTTAATCAGCAGCACACAAAAGCAAAGAGTGACTGCAAATCAGCTTTCCATGGTGCTTTAAAAATCAACATTAAAGCACAACATTAATTTGGACCAAGATACATCAGTGAGTCCAAATCCTGCTCACTTGGTCAAACCTACTCCCAAGTAGGTGTGGGCCATGTTTGCTTGTCACATGACCACAGACACCAATTAAAAGTAAAAACAAACCTTGTTAGAGGTTCATCACTGAGCTGAAAAAAGGGGCAACAAAGCAAGGACTCTGACAAGCTGCTGGACTGGCCAATCAACATGCATGTACACATGTCTGGTGTGTTTTTTTTAATATGTATATATATTATATATTTATTATTATTATATATTTGCCCTTCCGTAACTCTGACCATACCACCATCTTTGTAGATCCTTCTGCTCTTTTAAAGATGGCATGCATTTATTGTGAATCCAAACCAAATGTTTTTATGATATATTTCATGTTCATCTTGGCATTAAAACGCCGCCAGTAAACAGGTCCTTGTATTATTGGATTCATGGCGCAAACACTTCCGTTTTTGTACCGGTATTCAAATGCATCAACATTATAGATAGGGACATGTGGTACAAATTGACACATATTCACACATGTACATAAATGTACTTGCACAAACTCATATGCTCACGTACATACACACACACACACGCACACACACACACACACACACACACACACACACACAGATAGAAATCCCTTCCAGCAGTGCTCAGCTCCCCTCAGCACCTCTGCCTCCTCTGTGCCGCCCTTTGTCAGCCTGCTCAACTATTCCCTTTCATATGGAGGGAACAGATGGAGCAGTGGAGAAGAGCAGAGCAGAGGAGAAGACAAACTAATACTAGGTCAGAATTGGCTAGTAATGGTCTTGTATGAAAAAATGGAAATTGCAACACATAAGCAGTGTCCAGACTGTTGTGTTGAGTAATCAATGTGCTTATGCATGTGCTGTTATCATGCTCAACAAAAAGAAGTGTAAGCGTAGCTAATGTTAGCATCAGAGTGTGACTTCAGGCCATTGCCTGTGGGTATCCCTGTGTCTCAGCACAGAGTCCCTGAGAACAGTTGGGATTCACTTTGTAGTTTGTATCTAGGAAAAATAATACATTGCTTAAAGATGAAAAAAAAATCAATAAAGTTGCCCAACCCCTCCAAACAATTAATTAGACTTACATACTCTATATCATGATGTTATCCAACTTTGAGCATCATGATTTTTTCTTCTGTGCTGTGCAATGATACAGAAATATGAAACAGCTCTGTTATAAACAAAAGAGATAATCTTTGCAAGGTGGGCAAACTCTCTGAAGTGCTGAATTTTTGAAGTTTCTTGCTGGATGCACACAAACATGGTGATGCAGTGTGAAGTCCATGTGGGAAAAGTCGGGATTCATTCAGAAAACACTGAGTCAGCAATTTGGGCTGATAAATATTCATCGCTCCTTGAAATAAAGTCAAGTGAAGGGAGGATAAACATCTATCATGGAAGTCAGTTACCGGTAAATGGATGAGGATTATAAACTGCAGCATGTAGGAGTGCTTTCCTTTAAATTTACCGACTGACTTCTGTTAGAGATTCACATCAGCACAATAAATCAAGCAATGTTCTGTTCTGCGTATCCTATGCTGGGTTACTGCAGACATTAAAATAAACTTGCTGCCAGTCAGTCACAGGACTGACTGGACAGAGACATTCACACTCACATTCACAGTCTCAACTCTACCTCTCTTAGAGAGAGAGGATCAATTACAATTAAAGAGGGTCCTCTGTCTCATCATAATTATGTCAAACGTCCTTCCAAGCTTTAATTGTGACTTGCTTCACTGCACAGTTAAAACCTGCAGAAGTGGCATCACAGAGGTGACAAAAAATAGTGTGTCATCGACACAGGCAAGATGCTACCCTGTCAAGGGTCATTAAATGAATACAGCAAACACAACCTGACATCCATCCGTCCTATAATGAAGATATTGATGATGCATGAAAGAGGAATATTTTTAGATATCTTTTGCCATGTACTGGCCTTCTCCAAAGGAAACTGGTAACAAGATGTGAAATCTGTTTGCTCCTCTTGATTTCATCATGCCACCTCCAATTACAAAAGTACAATGCATAAAAAGAAAGGAAAGGCAGGGTGTGAAGGTGTGTGTTTTTCCATCTCACTGAAATGTTTCATTCCAATATCACAGCTTGTCCCCAGAACGGCTGATAGCGTGCTGCATAGCGGGCCTGGATGAAACTAACCATTTAAAACAGACATGCATTGACACATAATTGGCTACAATTTGGTAAATCTAGGGCCAGAAAGTCTTCCTTCATTATCATAGTTAAGATTGTTTGTTGTTTTTTTTAATCTCAATATCACCAAAGCACACATGGGGAAAATCTTCCTCTCTAAAACTTTGCCAGTGTGCCAAGGCCTGCAAATCACATTTTACCAACATATATCTGTCAACCACTGGAGCAAGAACTGTTCCTGTGTTGGTTTTACCAAAATGTTGCACATTATGACAACAAACAGGAGCGATGCTCTCAAAAATGGTAGCAAGTGAAGAGCAAGTGCAGACAAGTATTAAAGCTTTAAGATGCAGGGGGTAATAAGAGTGGGGAGAAAGGGTGTCACATTTTAAATAGCAGATTTATAATGACAAGTCTTCAGGGCTCAAGAGACTGAAGGTAACACTCTGAATCCCTTTGCATAGCCCTGGTGGCTTAAACCCTCCAGTCTAAGGCCACTTTAAGTATTGGACTTATCCCTTTATTTTGAGGATTAAGTTATTTTCTGTCACTTTCTTATTTGGGCCACTGGCATTGTTTAGAAAAGAAATAAAAAAAACACATCTTTTCCCAAAGAGTCGAAGAATGATTTGCTGTTGGGGAAATAGAGAAAGCAAAGATACAGTGTGAAAATAGACTTAAAAGATTGACAGATAACATGATTGTTTTCCTAGTGGCCTAGATGCACTAGTGCTGGGGTGATTATGAAAGTGTGATTATCTTAGGTGTCAAGAGATAGGACTGCAGATATTGCATCTTTGTTTACATTTCATCTTTGCCAAATGCTGATAATGAATTTGCTTTGGATTCTGACATTATCTGCCATCTGCCCTTTGTTGGTTACACAACCAGCTCCTTTGTGAGATTGTTTCAATTCAGTTAACCATGAAGGAAAAAAAAAAGAGAAAGAAAATGTTTTGTTTGCAACTTTTGTTCGCAACTTGTTAACAGAACATTCATTTATAATAAATACAAGAAAACGTTATGTTATAGTCTGACACCTAATCAGTACTCTTTTCATCTCGCCCATCAACGCACCTATGTGCCTCATGTAAACAGAGCACCTTCTGCCATCACATGTCAAATCTCCAAAAACTTTCCGAGTGCACATGTGAATACTGGCAGCAGCTTCTAGACATAATCACCCTGACAGGAGTTTTCCAAAATGTCAGCTTTGCGTGTGGACAGAGAGACAATTGAGTGCATTTATTATGTAACCATATAGGAACATTTCACATGTATATGGCAGGAAGCTGCACAAAGTGAAAATGACAAAGAAACACATTCCCAAAACATGTATTAAATGATAATCACTGCTTAAAGCACCTTTGAAACAGTATGTATACATAAACACGGTGAAAAGGCACGGACTGTGTTCCTGGGAGGCTTTTAGATAATTGAGCCATTTTTACACATCTCATGGGAAGTTTTATTCACATTGGAAAGGAAGTCTCCACAATATGCTTCCGATTTTGCTTTGTGTTTGCTCCCTCACTCTCTTTCTTTCTTTATTTGGTCCAAGAACAATTACCATCTGAGGTCTTTATGAGCTTGGTTTTAACAGAGAGCCTGGCAAAGGAACAATATAGTTTCATTAACAAAATGGCAACACAGTGGTAACTATTTGTGATGCAGTTAAAAGATAATTATGGAACAGTGCAGAAATGGAGTCCATCATCATGTAATTAAAGAAGTTAACGATGAACCAGCAAATGATCAGAATCATCTGCAGCATTTCACTTACAGTGGGCTGCTCCATTTTACATTGTGAAATATGTTCTCGTATGAAAACGTCACAGGCATTTGGATGTGGTCGGCCCGTTAGCGGCAGGTGGGATTTAACGCTGGTAGAAGAGAAATAGTATATGAGGGGCATTAAAAACAAAGGAGGAAAGCACCATCTTTCCCTTTTATCTGTTTGGGCCCAGGAACAATAGGCCTTGTTCCACATGGCAGGCAAATTCTATTTATTACTCAAATCGGACCCTGTAGCTGCAGTTCACTGTCATTTGCAAGTTATCGGATAGGATTTGTTGCGTCCACACATCAGTGGTCTGTACTGGCCTGCATGGGTTGCTGTGGTTACAATGTGCGCTGATGACACAGCACAATAACAGTGAAGTATGAACAGTGGGAGAATGGAGCTTCTCCCCACAGTGCACAGGCACCATATTTCATCATCAGTCTACGGACTGTTATGAAAGTTGTCTTCAATTTATTCTTCTGTGATGTTATCACCATGGCCAAGAGAACAATTATGGTCATGAAGTCTGGGAAGCTCTTTCTACTAAAAGCTAATTTGTCTGGTACACAGGGCACTCTTCCATACTGAATGTCCAGATTATCAGACAGGACAGGTTAATGATAATAATAACAATAATAATAATCATAGTTCTGCCCCAAAACATGTGATTTGCTAAATATTTTACAAAATATCTGGATATGATCAAATGTCTGGGACTGGTGGTGTGAACAAGGCCTTAGAGACACAGTTTGCACCATCATGCTCACACAACCCTCCACCAATACCACTTATTTTTTATTTTTTTTTTTCAATACCACTCTGAAAACGTGACGTTCATGTGGAACGAAGGCCAGTGCATAATGTGTGGTATCAACCTCGCCTACTGACTCCTTAATTCATTTACTAGGTCGCTCATGTTCAGCATGCTAGCAAAGAAAGTCGTCAACAGATCACATGATCTCATTGGTGGAGGACATAATCAAAGATGACAGAACACCGTCACCGACAGATGGCACGAACCCGCCAAACCATGTTGTATCACGAGCACTTTGACTTTTGATGACACGTGTACTTTGACTCAATATATAACTAATAGGAGCCAAACTTACAAGTTTCCGTCATAGACCTCAAGCACCAGTAGTGTCAACTTGCAAAGATGGAAGTTACTTTTCACTCTCTCTTGATATGATTTATTGGACTACCAACCAAAGGTTAAGGGTGAAAATGTTCAGCACAAAAACAAACAGATGCCAAACAAATCCCTTCTGCAGAAAGGTCCTTTTGGCTTCTCACCTCTGAGTAGTTTGGATGCATACGTATGTGAAGTAGCGATTTCATTGTGGAGCAACATGTGGTGTTTTTATGGACGGGCTGACTGAGCACGAGAAGGGATTAAAACATGGAAATGGCAGGTCCCTCGGTGTGCTGTAAACAAGGTTAGAAACAGAAGCACCTGGGATCAGAAAACACAAAGGGACTTCCCAAGCAGTCAGTACGCATCACACAGTACAGTCAGTACACAGCTTCCAGTCTGAGTACCCCATATAACAATATTGGCAATCAGGCGATCTCCAAGAGCTGCATCAGTATTTAAATGGATTTAACTTCTCTGACACTGTCTCATAACTGCAGGACATTGTCATCAGAGGGATACAGACTGAGTCTAGGATGGATAGAAGACAATCGAGCAAATTAGAGGCACAGGAAGCAGTTATGTGTTTTTATCAGTAATGCAATGCAACTACAGTTTTTACTTTGTATGTGCAGTTTTAAGGAAGAGATTTTAAGACAATATCTATGGAACACAATGTACTTTTAATCCCATTGTGTTCTTGTCATTAGTTACTTTGCAGATCAATATTTTATACATAGTATAATTATAGTTATTACATGTTATAGGTAAACTTTAGTCATTCTGTTTGTCTCATTGCATCTACTCTTTAGTATATGTATAGGAGGTGTAATTTATAAATAATAATCATAATTTATGTTTTACTTATGGTAAAATGGAAGCTGAAACTGAGGTAACTGTGTTAACACTAATAAGCACACTTTTCCCCAAACTTAGTAAAAACTGGTGCTGGTGATGTCATGCACATGCACTAGTACATTATAATTGCACTGTCGATCGAATCCTGATAACATTGCCAGCTACAACCTGTCATTAATATTATTAGTGCTGTCTGTCAGATGTGTTTTCTTAAAAGTTCATATTTATTTGCACAGGCTTCAGTGCTTTAGTGTGCATCTGTATGGTAAATGCCATAACAATTCACTTCTAACGCTCGGCCAGTTGTTTGTTGACTTTTGCCATTTCCTAAGATGTGTCTGTCAGACAGGGGAATGAGTGATTGCGGACGAAAAAAAGAGTGAAAGGGAAGCATCACCTCTGGCCCAGCACACACACACACACACACACACACACATAGGTTCTCACGAACATATCACATGCAATCACTCATACACTTTCACAAATAGCTCCTGTCATCTGTCCTCTATTTGAAAACCCCTCCTGCCACCTACCTCCAATGTGTCTGTGGGAAACATATTCATTTGACCCAGACCACCAATGGGATCATAGTCAGGGTTGACTGACACCTACATCACAGCAGATTAGCCAATCATTTTGCAATGTTAGCCTGTCAGGTAACTGACAGCTCTGATTTCCATAAAGGAAGGAGCAGGGTGATTGTGTGAGTATGTGTGTGACTGTGAGATCGGAAGTGACCCCGAGCGCTCGTTTCTAAACTGACTGACTGGCCCAGAGCACGTCTGGACGCAGAATTCCCCAAACATATACACCCGGGCCTCTTCCTCGCTCCCTCTTTCTATGTTCCTCTCTCTCTTTTGTGCACACACACACACACACAGAAAGAAAGAGAGAGAGACAGAGACACAGGAGCAAGAGAGAAACCTGTCAGCACAGAAAAGAATCCTAGAAAGCACTAGTGACCCAGCGGTGACTAGTACTAACCTTCACACACCTCTCCTACCAGCATTACATCAAGACAAGCCAGATTGTATGTGAATATATTCTATAATATATTCTATATACTATTCTAATCTGAACCCCACATTCACACGAGCAAGCTCTGCCTCGACCCTCTGGGATGAAAGAATAACAGCAACAGGGAGAGAGACAGAGAGATTAGTAGAAAGAAACAGAAGGGGAAAGTTGTTCCAATTCTTCCAAGTCTGCTCTTAGAGACTCTAAGAACTACAAGTATGAAAGAATATAGGAACATCCGATTTTAGACAATCACATTTTATTTGCATTTTGCAATTTTCAACCTTTATGGCGCTGAGCAATACTGATGAGTCTAAAAGAAAACCCGACATTCACATGAGCAAGCTCTTCATGTAATATCTATGTTAGTAGCAATAGAACATGATATGTCACCCAGTTTAGTTTAGCATTAGTATCTGTCAATCTAGTCTCACTCATTTCCACAGGCGTCACTGGTAGGTAGAGGTGAGTATCATCAGCGTACAATGAAAGTGAAATGAGTGTTATATACAAATGTTACATAACGGCCAGGATATACAAAATAAACAGTATTGGTCCAAGCACAGACTATGGAACACTGTGACTAACTACGGTGTAAGTAGATGTCTCATTATTACTGTGAACAAACTGAGACCTGACATATATCTTATATATCTTGTATATAATATCTTTCCACTGATGTCACACATCAAAAATTCAAACATTATTAGATAATGATCTCATAGAATGGAGTTATGTTAAAGTACCAGTCAGTGTTTAATTGCAATGCCATACGTAAGCACCAGGACAAGTGTGTGATTAAAGCAAGGTGTAGGTTTATGTTCACACAGAGAGAAACCAGCTGAAGCTCAGCATTGAGCTAAAGGCTATATTCAAGCTATCATTATCATTATCTACATGAATACTAAAATCACCTGCAAAAATTAATTTGTCTGTTTTTAGAAGCTTGAAATCTCTCCCCCTGAACATCTTCCCATCTTCTGCTTCTTTCCTTTTTTCCCTCCCTGTTGCTCTCTTTCTTTCACGCCAACTGGTTGAGACAGAGGGCCATCTACATTTAGCTTGGTATCTGCCTGAGGTTTCTGAGCCTGTAAAAGGAAGTTTTTTTCTCACATCTGTCGCTAAGAACGGCTCATGTATATGTTGGGTTTCTGTTAGATCGTAAATATGCCAAGCTTTATGAGATAAATGTGAATTGATGCCATACAAATCACACTAATCTGATACGTAAACAGATGGAGAGAAGGAAGCCCACAGTGAGTGAGGGCTCTGATAGGCTCAGTTAGGAGAAATGGGTGGAGAGGAACATTGGTCCCCAACGAGGCGAGCTAACTGGGGGAAATTAGGTCAGTGTGTTCCCTTTGACTCCACAGCATGAACAGGCTGTTTGTGTGTGTCTGTGTGTGTGTGTGTGTGTGCGTGTGTGTCTGTGTGTGTGTGTGTGTGTGTGTGTGTGTGTGTGTGTGTGTGTGTGTGT
>CAAKHB010007521.1:95610-122645 GCA_901007665.1 Aeoliscus strigatus | reverse complement strand
GACCTGAACATTATTTCATTACAGGTACAGTTTGTTGACTAGACTCGTGACGATAAAGACTAGTTCTTAAAAGGAGGACTGCAACAGAGAAACTGAGATGTAACTAATCATAAGATCATAATCGGTAATAAAAAAAGTTGTGAAACAAATAAAGGTTAAGTGGCATGTATCCCCAAATGACATAGGATCTTCTGGAAAAAATCTTTGGGGACAGATGGAGTGATCTGGCCTCCGGTGAAGAGGATGTTCTTGTATTTTACTTCCCAGCAGCTTTGCCTTTACTCTGTCTCCCCTCATGTCTCCTGATCAGGACAAGTCATAATTGTTATGAGATTTGGGGGATATATTTCAGTGTAATTAGAATCTTGATAATTGGACTAATTAGATCTAATTGCACTGTGAGAATGACTTTGATTAAAACAGGTTTCTCTCCTGTACAATCGAGACAAGCAAAAGTAAAGTAGGGTGACCCTGGTGGAACACAACATGATGATAACAGTTATGGATGCATGAAAACCAGTGTCACGAACAGGATAGAAATAACAAATAAAGACATTTTAATATGCATATATATATATTTGCAATGTAACCGTGGAACTGTAAAAGCAAATGCAAAGTATAAATGTTTAAGTTAATGAACAGTTCAAATACAATTTGCAAATGCAAATTAGATTTAAAGACACTCTGATTAATTACATCTGTAATGTACTGCGTTATAAAAATAATAAAAAGTAACTATTCATCAACACAGCATGAGCTCTGTTCCTTTCAGCACAAAGTAGGAGTGAAGAAAAAATAATTAAGAATAAAACATGATATATTTACAAATTACAAAGTACCATGTGCAACGTTTCAATCTTTCTACCTAGTTTAAGTTTAGTCTCTTTCTCTCTCTCTCTCTCTCTCTCAATCGACTTGACATGTCTGTATCGAATCTGCTACTTTGATTTTGCACAGTGCACCCGTGTGAAGAAAAATAAAAGTTGTTCAGACAAGAGAAGAATCCCTTTTGAATTTGCTCTGAATCGACTGGTAACTGTCAATAATATCACCAAAAGGTACAAAAAGCTTTCTTTTTTATATGCATCCTTCAGATTATCGGGCTTGAATATAAAATAAAAAAAAAAAAACCTGTATGGCCAGTGAGAAAGAAAGCAGGAGGTGATATGACGTCTTTAACATGTGATGCGACAGTTTATCAAATACCATGGCACTTGCTGCAAAGTGGATTGTGGTTGAAACCTTCTGTTGGAGTTATAGCTCAAGCCAAATGTATGTATGTCCCCACTGAGTGATCCTGAGTGTGTACAATGTACACTTTTGAAGCATAATTATGAATCATACTGGAAGAAAGACTAGAATCAACATCAGGATGCTGAATAAAAATCTGAGCTTACCCTCTTGTGGCTCAATAGATGGCAGTAATATCCCTCAATCACTGCTGTATGAGTACTCATTTCAAACGAAATACATGTACACAGACAAGCATGTGCACACATGCTTTGCACTCCACAGTACATGTAAATAAACACATATGACATCACTGTACAAGTACAATCCAATAAATTTGTAAACAAGCCCACTCTCCTGCATCCCTTGCAGTCCTCAGCAGATGCAAACAAGCCCAAGTCAAACAGCACAGTGTAGAGAGATGTGTGCGAGGATGAGCTGGAGAATCTCGTCCTGTGCTGTGAACACCGGCGTGGTGTCTTTCTAATGTTCTGATTAGATGGGGGCAAAAAGCTCTGTGATGTGTTTGGTGGTGAAGATCACTGCACACACATCACAGCCAGTGACTCAATACAATCCAGAAACGTCACATCTGACTGCTCAGAGGTAAAACGCAGCACTATGAATAATTGTGAAAGCCATTTAATTGTGTTCCTTTGTGTGCAGCATGCCCGGGTTCTCCGTTCGTTTTGTGTTTGCTCTCCCTCAAGATAGTTCTTGTGCCGTCATTTGTTGGCAGGATACGCTGGTAATCATTTGAATTCCCCCAGTATTCTCAGAAGATGTCAGGGAGTAGTCTCTGATCTTGTTTAATATGTGACCAGCAGCTATAAATTACCAACTCGCAAGAAATGAGGAAACATGGTGCTTTTAAATCTCCAGGGAGAGCTCACTCTCTCTCACACACACACACATACAGGACTCTTTCAGACACCCTCTAGTGCAGTGTGTGACTCTCCCCTCCCTTTAAATTACTCGATATTCAAATAAAACCAAATACCTGTGACTATTTTGTTGAAATAAGCAATTTTGCTGACAGCCTAGTGTGATGCTCTGTGGGCACCTGCTGCCACTCCATGACCAAAGTGTTTGAAATCCTGTGTTTCCTGCTTCGTTTGTATTGCATATGTTCTATTTTCTCATTAAAACCAAATGCTATAAGCCTTTGTGAGGAGAAAAATATTTTTTGTTTGTTTTGTTGATTTGTAGACGTATGGAACTAAAAAAAATCCACATAATGGATCCAAGCTAAGCAATACTATTGGTACTTGTAAGATCAATTAACAGTAGTTTTCTAAATCTTGTCTTTTTGGAAAAAAATATAAAATATTTGCTTTTGACTTTCTTATATGAGCAAACCAAAACAAAATTATGTACAATTAAAACTGTACCAGAGGGAAAATTCTGAGCATCCCGAACCAGCTGCTGTAGAACGTTTTCGAATTTCCCTTGAAAGATGACTATATCTGCGCAGGAGGTTTTTTTTTCTGTCAGAGTCTGTCTGGTTTTGACAAAGTTCACACTGCCGTCTGTGAGAAACCAGCTGACACCCACGTTTGGGGTTAAGAGACATCACCAAGTGATGAGACTTACTGCAGAGAGAACATATACTCCTCCATTTCCTCCGTAGAGAGCTTCTGCATTGAAGGCTGCATCTTCTGTTTGTCTCCCTGCCTAGGCGGCGCGCTGCTGCCGCTCATGCTGGGGCCGCGGCTATTTGTCTTCTTGATTGGCTTCTTCTGTGAGGAGCAGAAATTGGGGAGAACACATACGGATGTCATTTGTAATCAAAGCAGGAAGCGGGCCTCGGAATTTATCTTGGGGGATGCACGCGGTGACAGTGACAGTATGTAAACCTTCTCCTATATCTCAGCCGCCGCTCAACTGACACGGGACGAGAATGACGGCAAAATCGCATACGGCACGCCATCATTCAAGTTGAGTTCATTTGGGAAACATGCGTACAGTTACGGTGGTGTTAAATATGTGATATCTGAGCAGCTGGCACAGTTATTTATTTGATTTTTTTCCACACAAGTCATTTACTGTCATCATCATAAACACAGTCAAATGGAGTTAGGAAGTGGGATTTTAAATATTTCACAGAGGTATTTGGGAGCAGATATTATTTGTTAAGCCGCCAACATGTTAACGGCTTGCTTTCCCTGGCCCTGTCAGCCCTGCCTGTGTTGCCCTTGGGTGGGCTTAGTGCCTTTCTGCTTCAAGTTGTGAAATACTCATACTGATGTATGTTAATGAGATCCACAGTTGGAGTAAGCAACCTTTCTTTTCACCTCCACTGTTTCACTTTGCCTCTTGCCGTTTCATTTCTCCACCTCTCTCTCTCCCCCACTGAGATAAACTCGGCCCAGGAAGTAGTAAATGGACAGGGCGTAATAAAAGCTTCATTCGTTTTCATAGGGGCAATCTTTGCCAAAGAAGCTGGGATTCCAGAGTGATGATCACAATAAAAAGGTGGAAAGGAGAAGCAAAGCAAGCAGGAAGAAAAAATGTAGTGGATATATGAACCGCAATGTTCTCATGTGTCTGCCCACAATAAATTTAATGCAATACCTTAAGCGCAGTATATAGCTGGATTCCTGCCCTGTGGGCAAGGTGGTCGCCTAGAGAAAATTCATTTTAATTAGGCCTGCACTGCAGGTTGAATGGTTGAAATCTGATCCCCAGCGCTTCCAGGCTGGGGCAGTTTGGAGATCACTCCACTTAATCATCAGACAACTGGGTTCCACACCACAACATTTGACAGAGTTAGTGAGGTTTTAAAGCTAGGGCCACGAGGAAGGAAAAAAAAAACATGATCTAAAGAGGCTGCAGAGAAATAAAACCTCATATCAACAAATTCATTTATTTTAACAGGTCATCAGTGATTAATGATGGAGTGCAGAGCCATGGGTACATCAGGGGAGGGAGGTGACAAAGACTTTGGGGGAATGGTGGTAGGAAAGATGTACATAAGAGGCTTGATGCCGCTCATAGGTTTCTACAGTAAGTACCTCAACAATAACAGCACCATAACAAAAGGCCAAAGCGGAGGCACAATGGCAGGGGCGGACCAGGAGGCAGCAATGCCTGATCAGCACACAGAGTAATTTTGCAATTACCACTTCAAAGTATGGCAGGTAGCAGGCAGGCTTTGATTAATTTTGCTTAAGTCCTCTGTAGCAAAGGAAAAGAAGTGTTTAGAGCAGCTTGGAGAGGGAAAAAAAAGGCTGGCATTGCTGATTTCACAGAATTTGAGCTGCTTTGGCTTGTCAGGCAGATCACAACTGGCTTTGAAGGCTGAAAAATACCTGTTAGTGTGAAATGTATTTTGACAAATCTCAGATAATAAGCCGGGGAGGTGTGTGTGAGGGTGCAAAGACAGACAGGAAGGGGAAGGAAGAGAGGGTGCTCGTTTCAAGGGTGGGAGCGCTTCCCCTTCAATCACTGTGTTACCTTGTAGTGAATCCCACCCTCGGCTTTCTCCCTGCATGGATCACTTTTCTCTCTTGTGTTGCCAGAAATGGCTCCTAAGGAAGAGTCCTTTGCTGATTTCCAAAAGAGAGAGAGAAACATACAGTCAGTGTGACAGAAGCAATTTTTAAAATGCATCTGCGTGTCATTGTTAGTCATATTCATATTACAAATAAACTCCACAAGAGCTACAAAGATCATGAAGGCCAGTTCCCACCGTGGTCACCACCTATTTGACACCTGCCCTCAGACAGGCGCTAACAATGGGGTCCGCCAGACTGATGAACAGTTTCTCCCAAAAGCCAACAACACCCTCGACACGCACTGACTGTTTATTTCACCACACTGGTGTATATCAGAACTGTGTCATAAACTGCAATCACTTACAAGTATTTGGTTCAACTTAAATTGTATTTTATGCTGTGCACAAAGGAGTTGGGGACAATAAAAGTTTGTCCGTATGCACACACACGCGCGCACACACACACACACTACATGTATGTATGCAATTAAAAATATAGGAAATCTTAACTTAAAATTGGTTCTTTTTTCTCTATTCTTTACTAAATGACTTTTGAAGTGTTTTTCTTTCACCCTCAACTGCCTCTTTTCTTTTCCCTCTATCTGTCTTTTTCCCCCCTGTAATTTAAATAGTATTCTGCCAGATGTGTGTCTCATGCTTGAAGAGTCGGAGATCTGCATTATTTAGCATATTAACATTCACAGAATTTTAGAACAGGGTTCCTGCATTGCCTGGAGGTTGTAATTAAGTAAACCTTAGCTTTATACATTTAAAAAAAAATCACTATGTGAAACTTTTTCCCCTGTGGAACCAGTCATATCTATATCATATATATGAAAACCTCTGTGATGATATCATTTTTTTTCTTGCTTTTCTTGCTCGCAGGATTTAAATATATCAGTAATAATGACTTAAATGTAGGAGACACATCAGATTTTCCTGACACTTAAATTGTCCTGAAATGGCAGTAAGCGTCTGCTCACTGAATAACAGAAATCAGATTTCATCCTAACACAGATGTAGCTTTTAATTACCACTGCAGTGCTGGTTAACATTTGGACTGCCTACAGTTACAACTTAATAAGGTTATTTGTTCTACTTCGTGTGAAATAGCCATGCATTTTCATTTTATTATGTAACTGCACAATACATTTTGTGTCTGTTTGTGTGTGTCCAAATACATGGGAAAATGTGGTATTTCAGTAAGTTGCAGATGTATTCTGTGATTGTAGAGCTTGTGAAATACACAAAATACGACATGAGATGAGATGTGTCCAGTTATACTTTAGACACTTTACACCGCACACACACACACACACACACACACACACACACACACACACACACACACACAACAACAAGGCTTCATTTGCATATGTGTGGAATGAGCGCAACGGCGGCATGGACAGCTGAGGGCTACGTCCGTGAACTCAGAGCACTGGAGCGACCACAACTCCAGCCTCTCCGGGCACTCAAGGCCAACAACAAACTCCTTGTTATCCTCTGTGCTATAAGCTATGATAACACACACACACACACACACACACACACACACACACACACACACACACACACACAGAAATTAAATGAAGAAAATACTGAAATATATAAACAAGACAAAAATGTTGCAATGCATACACTTTTGATTTTCCAGAGTAGATCAATATGAGTGTATCTCACTGACCAAAGTCCAAAGTTACAGTCAAGGGCATCACCCTGGAGAACATTTTAAGGTCTTCTGATTAAGTTGATAATGAACAGTGAACATGTTCTGATAATTCAACATCTTTAAATGTAAAAGAAAAATCATACGTGATTCATGTCATGTTCTAAGGACCAAACATACTCGGTTGGAAAATACGAGGATCAGACTCTGCAGAGGTCTGTGCGGACTCAAAGCGGACGTCCGCAAGGCCCATGTGAGCAACCCCAGATTTCAGGCCTGTGTGGACTCTGCTCGCGTACTGGTGTCAGCAGAGCAGCTCCTTGGGACGCATGAGTCCATGCCCACCGATGGAGACGCTGTGCCCCTATGCCCACCCTTGCAAAACTAAGACAAACAAAGTATACAACAGACGAGTCTTCGTGTTATATTAGTTATATACAAATAAGGCTCTTTACCATGGAGAATGGTTTAAATTATGGTCAAAACGATGGGGCTGGGTACTTCTCATGCATTTGTTGAAGTCATGTACTTCATTACATGAAGTCAGCTCATTAATGGATCTACACAGAATCATCAGTGTGCTCATAGTGAGCCTCTGAAGGCGCTCATGAACCAATATGCTAATTTAATTAGCCACTGAGGTTCAAACTAACCCAAAGTAACTGGATCATTCAGTTAATGTGAAAGGTCACTTAACCCAATGTGCCCCCGGTGAATCTTCAAGTTAAAAAGACAAATTCACTCCATTATACTTGGACGAATCAACTGAGAATTATTCTAACACGAAAATAGCCATGCACAAACAGATTATTTTCGATGAAAACTTTAACTTTTCTTGGATTGGTATGTGAGGATTTGTTCTGTAACAGTCATGACACACTCAAATTGTGAATTTTCTGTGGAGATTAATTAACTTAAGGCCTCAGGAAGGCAAACCTTCAACCACACTGTCAAGCTCTGCAGTGTGTACGTTATCGTGTGACAAGAGGTCTCCGTGTACTTGTCCCGATTGTGAGACAAACGAGTAATGAGGAAAATCCAGGCGTTACAGAGAAGCCAATCTCCGCACATCAGTGAAAGTGAGGCATGAAATGGGAAGAAAATGTCTGAAACCCTCAGACTTGACAGAGGACTGCAGAACAGGAGGGGGATAATTTGTTCGTCTTTTCCGTGCCTGAATTATATTTTCATTTTTGATCGGTTAAACTTGTCCGTCCGATGGCTCTCTTGGATGTCGATGTAATCTCCCCATCTGAATACAATAATTCACACCAGAGGTAATGCAACATGAACGGACCGGAATGCAAATGAGGTGCAAATGTCTGGTTGGCTTAGGCGCTGGTGTGAACGAGGGGTTGCGCAGGATCCCTTTTGATCCGTTGTTTCACTTTGGGATCGGTTTCACTCCCCAAACAACCCCGTCACCTGGCAGAAAGAATGTGTGTGTGCTAACGTCCATAATCGGCGTGTGAGTCTGCAGCCGTCTGTTGAGGAGACCTGCTACCTCCAGCCTTGTGCAGCGGAACATAAATCTCTAATAGTGAGCACCTCCCTCCCTCCATCACACTCTCACTCCCTCTCTGGAAAGGCAGTCAGTTCGTTGGGGACACTTCCCTTGTGGGTGTTAGGAACTCTGTGGGGGGTCACAGGTCAGCCGGCGGAGGAAGCGACAAGCTGTGAAATGTAAAAGACCAATTTCTTCCACATGTTTCAGTGCTGGGAGAACACTGCCAAGCTGTCAGCCAGCATCACGTTTAAAATGGGCCAGGGTGCTACCCAGCAGACCTGTCACAACTCATTTGTAATTAAAAAGCCTGTGTGATGTTTAAAGCAGAGCACCCCAGAAACTTTTGAAGACTGTTAAATAAAGATGAGCTGTACATGCAAAGTGAAAAAAGGATGTATTAATAACAAAGAGGCCATCCAGTCATCTTTGGAGTAGATCAATACCAAATGACATCTGAAAATTCTGGATGACGTGTAAAAAGTATGTTTTGAAAAATCACAAATCAGATACCTACTATTACAGTAACAGATGAGCCTTATTTGACAAACATACTCAAATGCTTCACAACCACAGCACAAGCTTGTCTAATGATACACACACAATATCAGCCCAGGAACACCAGTCAGTCACAGGATTATAACTAGGCAAAAAAAAAAAAAAAGATTGTATTCAAATTATTTAGACAAAAAGTGCTTTAATTTCTTCTGTTCATTTCTGTCATGCTCTTAGAAAGATGGTGTGCTGTCCTGGAAGACCATGATATCAATATTGAAACTGGTAGTGAAAGTGTGTTCTGATATTCCTTTGAGTCACATATACAGGGTTTCACAGCCTTCAATAATGGTACCAGGTGCCAAATACCTGTGTTTTTGTCACACATCAGGTGCTTGATAAGAAAACAGAAGCACATAACAATGTGGTATCATTCTGCTTACATAGCTGACAGCCATCGTAGCCACTCATAAGTCATTTATTTCACAAAATAATGAAAAACGTGTAGGCAGACAGCAGACACAGCAGGCAGACATACAACAAGCAGTGTTTTTCTGTGGCTGCTGATATCTGACATATACTTTAAGTCTACCATAAAAGACGTGGTAAGTATAAGACATGTCATTTCAGCAGCTCTGATAATTTACCCAGTGAATGATACTGTACACAGTTTACGTATTCATCCGGTTTCAAAAGCTTTCACCACTCAGCTGATGTTCTTGTCACTCAATTTTATCCAGTGCCAATATTATTGCTGCAGTTTATCTGGTGGCTTTTGCACATAATTTTCTGTTTGTTTTTTCTGAATCACCAATTTGCTAAGATTTGCCACTTTCTCCACCCAACCCTGCCCTCCAGCTCAGTCACGTCAAAGGAGAGGTGCATTAAGTGAAACCTGCCATTCTTCCCCTCCCAGCGCTCCTGACATTAGGGTGACATTTCCTCCCCACTGTGCCAAAGTCGGGGGTTTCACACTGGACCCCTACCTGGTAGAGATGAAGAGGTGCAAGCAGAATCAGTTGACAGGTGGAGGGGGGACCCCCAGGGAGAATGTACAGTAGTGGGCTCCCCTGCTCCAGTTGCAGGGTCGGTGTGATGCTGATGTAGGGGGTACAGCTGGGAACGGTGCCGGGACCCTGATGGGGGCTGGAATGGCAGGTGATGGTGATGGACCTCAGGTCGAAGCATGCCAGGAGGGTGTTTCAGCGGAGTGACAGAGAGCTCTGGCAGCTCAGGTGGGAGTCTTTTTACCTGAAACACCAAAAAAACGGTAGGTCTGTTTCTGTTTTGGTCTACACCTGGGTTCAGCAATCATTAATTTAATCAAATCATATATTATTATTTTTCCATCGTCATCACCGTTCAGCTATCATTTTCTGGGAAAACTGCATGTTCATATAATTGCGCTACAGGTGCTTGCGATTTAACAATCACCAACTATAAGCATTGGTGCCGGTGTGCAATATTTCACAGAGTAATTCAATAAAGCCCTGACATATAAATAGGATAATATGGATATTGAACATTCAACCAAAGTATAATAATTTATGTCCCGAGAGGAATAAAAGCAGCAGTACTAATACTAAAAACATGTAACAGCCAAGAAAGCCTTCATTTCATCAAAATGTTAAATCTGATTAATGTATAAGCTCAAATGCATCCAGACATTTGTTGCAGGGGATTGGTGGAAACACCTATTTTATTTTGTTATAAAAACATTAAACACGTGCCACCCACAAACGAAGTCTGCACATGTTAATGGATACAGTAAACATAAATCATATGTCAGTTATGTTTATAGTTATACTATACCTGTTTTCAAATAAAATGCAAACCTGGAAGTACATGTTGCACAGCCAGTGGTCGAGATCAGAGGAGATGAGGGCTTCGATTTTTTTAAACTGGTCCAGCTGTGAGTTGGGTTCACCTCTGAGCAGTGGGGTTTTGTACCTTGGTTGATGACAAATAGTCAGTGATACGATGCTGGGACGCATTCGTTTACGTTAAATTTCAACTTAATGTCACTGTGAACATCTACCTATGAACATGTATACAACAAAACCCCAAATTATCATTTCCCATCGACCTACCTGCCTTTGACAAGACTAAAGCTCGTACCACACACCGGAAATGCCCCCCAAGCCACAACAGAGCTAACATGGCTGCTTTGTCCCGGTAATGCAATCAGCCTGAACACCAGGACCATGGAGGGGACGAGGTCACGGGTGGCAGGTAAGATCTGCAGACATAGAGCAGACCATATCGTTCCATTTCAGCAGGACACACAAGAGAATGAATCCAGTTGCAAAGGCTCGATTATCTGATGTTTCTAAAGATTATACAGCCTGTATTCTGTGGTGTGACCTGTAGAAGGAGCAACTTGGAAGTTCTCTGAGACATTTGAGAATCATATTATATGTAGATAGATATATCGTTTTGTATTTAATATTATTTTAAAACAATTATGAATGAATGAACAATAATTGATATTACTTAATATTTTATATATGTACTTTTTTTTTTTTTTTTTAATTAATAGGTTCATGTAATGCTAGCCCATCATTTTTTTACCCTGCCCCTCCGTCTGCCAGTTTATTTTAATTTTAAAATTGTGATTTTGAGTATTGACAGTTGAGACACTGGCTGTCCATGAACGGAATGTGCTCATGTGTTCTTCACTTCTTAACTGTGTGAACTAGCTGAGCACACACACCTGCAGATGCATCCAGCAAAAATTTGCACACCTATGCAGTGCATAGACTTGCTAATAACCATGAAGCCAGTGACATGACAGACAGAAGGACACCCTCAGGGATCAACTTTTCAACTTCATTTAACGCATGTCCTTTTATTATTTCTTTTTCTCTCGCCTGCCTAACTGCCATTTCTGCCCATCCAAATCAACAAACTGCCAGATGTGGTACTGATAAACCCTGTCAGCACTAAACTCAGGATAGAGAAGACGTGAATATTGCTGTTGTAGTCCATGGACTGACAGTTATTTAGTTTCCAATGCAGCAACCATCAATCAGACTGATGATATGAGGGATATCGGGATATCATGCATGAAGCAAACAGTGTTAGTGGTTAGTAGTCAACGGCAAACACAGATATTGTTATTTACCCAGAGAAGTGTGGGTTTGCTTAAAAAATGAACTGACAGTCAGGTATGTGCCACTTCATCCATCACCAGGTGGAAATATTTCATCCCTTTATTAGTTGTAATGGAAAGCACAAAGGACTTGTTTTAACACATAAATCATGTGTATCCCTCCCACCCCCATTCTAATCTGCTTTTGGTATGCACCTGTGAGATGATGGGTAGTAGTGTCTGAATCAGGACACAAATTTATGGCATAATATTGCGGATTATGGCTATTGAAGATATTTCATATTATTCATTTACTGTAAGAAATATGACCTGCATAAACAGTAATTTGTGTGTGCACATGCCTATGTGTACTACCTGCGTATACACATGCATTTGTTTGCATGAATGTGTATTCAGAAAACGTGAAGTGTGTTCTAGGAGGCTATTGAGCCTGGAGCATGTGATTCAGTGTTTTCTCACTTTTTCTGTCTTAGACAAAGTGGAAGGAAAGAGTGTAATAGTGTTGTAGATCATTGGATTTAGGTGAACTCTTGGTTCTACCTGATGCAAAGTATTTTTGTTAGTATGCATTACACACATCAGTAAATGTCTCCTTAATCAACCAGGGAATTTATTCATGTTAGTACAATTAGTTTTGTGTATGAAAGGTTCTGTTTTATTTAGACATTCACATCCTTTCATAGATACTGCCGTGACTGATCCTCCATGTTTTTAACTCCTGTATCATTCATCTTATTGTCAACATTAAAAAAAGGTGCACTACATGTTAGTTCATTAACTGATCTGTTCAAAATGTAATCGTGCACTGACAGTTCAGAAATTAACTTTGCAACAATATGATCATATTTTCACATTGGTACATTGGTAGAGAAGATGACTTTTACTATTTAAGGCCAATTGAAGACTGACATTTAATGGCAGACAATGTCAAACGATATCTTACACTAATATCTAGATAGTAGCAAACTTCCTGTCTACATCAGGCCACCTCTGTTGAATTTATGATTTTAGGTTTTAAATACTACATATGGTCCCCAATACTCCCTCAATGACTGAAGCATAGGTCAAAATGTAAAAAAGTGGAAAAGAGAACTTATTACAAGAACTTTGACCTCTTTTTAAAGACGTAATGACATGTTTATCTTCTTAATTGGTATGAAATGACCGTGGGCCTGACTCTTCAAGAGCTTCCATTGTCAGCATATCCAAGTTATCTTAAGTAATGAACTTCATGTTTTTGTCAAAACACACACACACACACACACACACACACACCAAACAGCAGAGACTGAAAAAAGGCAAAGAAAGACAGAGGAAAGGAAAATAAGCTCTTGGCTTCCTCCTTCTACACTAATTCTTCATTTCCTCTGAGAAAGCTCTGCAAGCTCTCAGAAATTGCACGCTATCACGTGGGCAAGAGGAGACACAGAAAACATCCCAGTCAAATCTGATCAGCAGTTCCACCACTGTCAGTGAGAACAACAACAGGTTTGTCAATAGCTGAGGGTGTGGGGAGGAGAAGGAGGAGTGACATGAGGTATTCACCATGCTGCTCTTAAACCTTTTTTTTTAAACTGCTGAATCAGATCCCAGGTCTGCATTCAGTTACTGCCAGCTTTTCTACCCGTTCTTTCTTGTTTGATGGAAGCTGGGGACAATCTTATCAGGATGCTCAAGCTCAGTGAATACGCCCACCAGCATCTTGACAGTGTCTGTGAGCTAAGTGCTCCAGCTAAAGGCCTTAAGAGTTGCCATCTCAACAGTTAAAAAGCCCGGTCTGACGCCTGCACACAACTCTGGATTGAAGAGGGACAGTGGATTTATGCATCATTTTCAAGGTTGCTGTTGTTTTTGTTTAATGAAAGGAAAAAAATGCTTTTAATCCATCCGTCAATATCAAGCATAAAATGTGGTTCAGAGTATAATCGGCAGTGTTTCTCCAAAAAGTTTCACTGGGTCTGCTTTTGAAACAGAGTTGACGTTTCCGATTATTCTTGTAATACACTTCAGTTCATTTTGCACAACATTTTAACTTTTGATCTTTACATGCTTGTATCACCTTCAATCCAGCTCAACTGTGCATCACATGTAGAAAAGACCCTTTCTTCTTTTCATTCAAATAAAACATTATCAGTTTATACCAGCATGTATCTGTATCAGTATCATGAATGAGTATTAAACGTGCATGCAATGATGAAAGATGAAAGTCTCATAAAAATATATACGTACATATAAACACATTATATATACTGTACGTATAAAGTTACTATAAATATGATATATCTCAATAAAATAATAATAATAAACTGGGTGCTAATAACAGAATGCAGACACACATTAACGTCCTCACCATGAACAAGCTCTGGTTAACGTGCAAGTCACTGTCAAAGAAGCGACCATGATGTTCGACCGGCTCAGTGTGCACCATCCCTTCTTGCTTCTTACTGCTCCAGTCGAGGGCTGAACCTCCAAGACGGCTGTGGAGGGCCACGCTAACAGTGTACAGGCCCCTGGGAAGCTTGTCCCTAGTGGCCCGTAGACAACGCACACATACCTCCACAGGCTGGGGTGTTGTGTTGGAGTTCCCCTGAACAGGAAATGTTTATGTTACTGTTGTATTTTATAATAGATGTGGTATTTGTCCAACTTATGATCAAATATATGAAATCGTCATCATCATTTAATAGTGCTGATCATACTGATAGTGCTGTTAAGAAATAAAATAATATGAATAACTTGTTCATCAGCTTGAGGAATTTGGGATAAAAGAGCCATGGCAACACAGAGACCAGTAAACCCTCAAACCTGTGTTCTTTTTATCTGAAGTAGCATTCCATCCTTTCCTGTCCCCTGCATGCAAATATCAGCAGCTATTTGTTGACTTTTTATCGAAGCTGTATCTCTAACAACTATTTATGTTATGCACTTGTGTTTACATTATGTCCATTATCTCCCTGAGGCAAACTGTGACTATTTAGCTATTAAAGTACTCTTTTCTAATCGATAGTGTACAGTGATGGTACTCACAGCCAGATAATACAACCTGAGACTGTTTCTTTTTCACAGACACACACACACACACGCACACATTCACTGAGCAGGGGCAGGCAGCACCCGTCGCTCGGCAAGGGGTGTGTGTGTGTGTGCGTGCTGAGCCCCTGCAGTAATGCCCCTCAATCTCCTCAGTGTGAGCATCTTTGCATACTAAAAACAACAAAAACAATTTAGGCAGAAGTGAAATTAGTATAATTGGTGGCAAAGCGGTTTAGCCCACACATCTCATACTGGGGGGAGGTGACGGAGGCCTCCAAAGCCTCCGCACTGGAAAAGGAGGAGAAAAGGGGAGAAAGACATTGAAAGAATAACATCACTCTGGTGTGGAATCCGCACCATGTATGTATTTAAGAGGTATTGTTATTATCTGGCCCACATGCTCGGGAATGCATGGTAAAGAGGACGAGGCAAAGGTAAAAGGTGAAGTGAGCCAATTTTCCATATCAGAGGTGGTTTGTTTGCCCGAAGCCTGAGTTGCGCCTAAAGTGCCATAACATTACAGCACTCCTACAGATGAGATCAAAGGCTCCACTGAGGGATCCTCTGTGCTTTTGCTGGCAAGCGGCCGTCCTTTCGCTGAAATATCTTTTCAGGGCTTTCCACACATTGACTGATCACACAAAATGCACCGTTAATAGAGACAGGAAATGCCACGTACAAAAACTTCCTTTCTCTCTAAGTATGGGCTAATATTCAGAGATTAAGCTTTTTCGTTAATTATTTTCATTTTAATTAGTAAATCTTAATTAACAATGAACATTTACCCTTAAAAATTTTTGGCTTCGGAATGAAGGAGGGGGGTGAAGAAAGGAGAGAATAAATATGACAATCTTTTTGGGACCTCCGGGCAGGATTACTGATGCAGGCTGCCATAGTTATTAAACACGTTCTAAATTAAATGCCTCCATGAATTTTGCACAGAAATATATTTTCATAGTTTTGCATGCCAAATGTGACATTTTATATTTCAAATTCATCTTGCTGCAGTAATTTTGGGGAAATGTCATATAAACAAAGATTTTGTCATTTACCAAAGGAAATTACTATGCATAGCGGGCTTGGCCATTGCTTCCTCCCTCTCTCTCTTTCCCGCTTCCTCTTCTGCCCCCTATTCTGCCTGTGCCGGTTGTTTCAAGTCAGCAACCCATAAAAAATCTTTATCTCAGTGAAACACAGCAATTTGGGAGATAATCGAATGGTGACTGGGGGGCACAAACGCCAGTCTGAGGAATTATACCACAATCTCCCCTGCATTTACAACCTTCCTCAAAGCCAGTTGTCACCCTGGAAGGAAAGCCCCTGACTGAAGATTCATTACATCTTTAAGCCAGCATGGTGGCACGGCAGCCTCATCCCCAGATGCAACACAACAGCACACTCCTCCCACAGCTGCTGAGGCTACCGTGAAAGCTGAAGCATCCCTCTCTCTCCTCCTCTCTCACCGTCTGTCCCCCCTTTTTCATCTCCAAAGACTCCTTTTTCCTCCTACTTAGAGTCCTAAAAGCGCAGACAGCATCTGCACAAAGCAGGGAGAAATCTTTGTGTACTGTATGAAAATACTGTGCCTGGGATGGTTAGCATACTGTATAGGGAAACCATTTGACGGAATGTCTGTGCCTTTCTGTAGGAATGTGCATGAATGGTGCAAAGAAAGGAGTGAAGGAATTAAAAAAAAAACAACTAGAAAGTGTGGGGTAAATACGGCTCCTATTCATCATGCGATTTCACATAATTACATCATTTTAATTTTTTGCAAACAAATAATCCAGCCTTTTTTCTAGGATCAGCATTTCAGTATCAATATCTTCTCATGAGACACAACCCTCTTAGAGATTAAGGGGTTATGTCACTTCCTGTTTGTTCTTTTTTTTTCATGTTTGTATGCATCTTTAAATGCTGTAAACACGACCTTACCTGCCAGAGAGAGCATGATACTGAAGAGGAGGTTTCTGGGAGCGTCTGACCAGCTTCTTGGCCCTCCCCCAGTACTCTGAGTTCAAGGGATCTGCTACTACTACTACACACACACACACACACACACACACACACACACACACACACACACACACACACACACACACACACACACACACACTAACCCTGTTAACAGCCACCTGCATTTCGGACTGTTGTTTCATGCTGAAGCCAACAGCAGCTCAATCTAATAACACCACAACAAAACACTTTTCACTTGCTGCTCTCGCTCTCTTGCTCCCTCTCTCTTTTTTTCTCTTTACCTCTCTCTCCCCTTCTCAGCCTTTCAATCTTATCAGTGGTAATATAATAAGCAGTTGCTTCGCTCTGTCTCCTCGCTACCTCTCTTAATTCCTCAAAATAAAGCAATATCGCTGGGGCCCTGGCCTGCCTGTGACTGGGGATAAGATGCTTGTAAAAGGAAGGATAATTCAGCCAATAAATGCTCAGCATCAAAGGCAGACGCTAGGTCTTTCTTTACTTTCTCTCCCCCCTCTCTGTTCGCCTATCAAAAGTATTACATGTGCTTTCATCAGTTCACAACAAGGCACAATGTGCTTCCTAATGCAATTACTCGACCTCCATTAAATCAGAAACAGTGGAAACAAATGAATTACACATTTGTTACAAAAACCACAAGTCAGCGCCATGTCTCTCCTCCTCATTTACTCATTTACTTATTTATTTATTTTCCCTTTCAAAGACATGGGGAGAGAAAAAGTGAAATCATATCTCATTCATTTTCAGGCAGATGTAGCCCTAGGTGATGCATGGAAAGTCTCCCATGTCTAATAGCCACCCACCATTGATATCAGAGGGAATTTACAGGGTTCAAGGCTGTCGAGAGGAGGTCATTTTTGCTAAACTTCGAACCACATTTATCTGACAGGGCTGGTGTCCGGCTACCACCCACCCATAAAACAACTGAACACAAGCAGACAATCTGACGTGTACAATAGTTTCTTGATTTTATCATGTCAGCCAGCATGGTAGTCTGTAATTACCAAAAACCTAAACATGCTAAGCTTATTGCCCGCCGGGCCCCTCGGCACGAGTTATGACGTGTGATCTCCGACTTAAGTGGATGGACTTAGAATTGATGTGCCTCCAAGTCCAGTGACATGGACAGATTTCTGTGGCCTCGGGCTACATTACCCATAATGCAATGCCCACCGACAGAAAAAGCCAAGCAGAGGACATGTAAAATTACATGCCTTCTCCAGTGCCAGTGGGAATACAAATGCATTTCACGCAATTAATGATTACAGTCATGTGATATCACATATACATATTGAGAGAGATATGAAATGGTCTGGGACTTACCAGTGAGGTGCTGTCTTCAGCCCGGGTGGTGATGTTTCCTTCACACCCTCGTCACAGCTTCTTTGTAATTGGGGCTGCTTTGAAATATTAACGTGGACAATTGTTTACATCATATAATATGGAATCAATTTACTTTAATAACATACATTAGAGCTTAAGCATTAATTGTTCCGTTATGTTGTGTGCAAATGGGATTAAAAAGGACTGGGAGAATGTGAAAACATATATAAATACCACACAGTCCTATAACTAATAAATAACAATACGAATAATAAGTACGCAGGCCCTTACAACAACATTCCGTGTGAAGAAGGCCAGGAGTCGCTTCCTTCTCTTCACCCATTCACTTGTCTTTACTGGTTCCTGAGCAGCCTGCAGAGAAGCGTAAACACCATAGATGGTAGAATTAAGCACATGGAGCAACTATGACATACTGCAATCTGCAGGCAATCGATACCGAGCCAGACCCTAAAGACATGTTGCCTTTCTGCACGGTTTTACATTCAGTCAGCACATTCACACTTTCCATTTAGACACACTGACAGTCTTAAGTGACAGCGTCTCGCCCTGTAGAGGCTTTGTACAACACAATGGCCGAAGAAGAAAAACACTATTATTTTGAAAATAGATGTGAAATCTCCAGTGGATAATATGTTTCATTGGGAGGTGGGTGTGAAAACAGTAGGGAGTGCATAAATATTATGCAGGAAAAAAGATCTCAATACTGATATAGTACACAGTAGATGCTACTGATCCAGGAAGAGAGGATGAGTCAACTGTTGTTGGGATGGTGAGACATTGTTGAACCATTTTTCCCCAATTACACTGACTTTCTATTCATATTATACCATGCTCCCCTTCCCTTTTCAAGTGAGATTAGGACTAAAAATATAGTGGATACAAGTTCTATTTACTTTGTTTGGGTGTTGTTGCAATTGAGATTTACACATAACATAATTAAACCAAACCCCTTTGTTGTATTCATTTTTTTCTGACTAATGGAATACAAACCCTTGTTTGTGCAGCTCCAGATCTTAACGCTAGTTCACAAAATCCCTACTCTCCGCATAAACACTGTCCAAAAATTAAAAGTAGTCACGCTCTACTTTCCCTGCAAAGGGAAAATAAAATGGTTCAAGAAGCTCGGGAATTCAGATTATGTTTGAAACAAATACGCATGATTATGAACAACAAAGTTGACAGACAGAACAAATGCCTTAATTATCATATCATACTGCTTTGGCACCAGTTAAATCATCTACACTGTACATGATATAACTTCCGATGGTGTCGATTTTGCAGCATAGATACTATAGTTAGAATCCATGCTCTCATGTCAAGTTTGGGATGAATAAGTAAATATTCCTTGAATGCATGAAGAGCTTTTTACTTGAGTGCATTCAGACTATCTATACTGCAAAGGGAACTTTCAAAAAGGTAGCAGCAGAGGGAAAAAAGATTGTAGACAAAGAGTAGGGCATAGATGTTAGGATGGGCAAGAGATAAAGAACCTTAGTAAGCAGCACACACACACACACACACACACATTCTGTGTCCATTAGCTAAAACCACTGATACACAGCATAATGGACATGGCTGATGTACTGGTGAATATGGGATGATGACACAGATATTCCTCTTTGTAGCTCTGACCTGCTGCAGTGAAAGGCTGCCAAGCGTGATCATGTCAGGTCGCACACGCTCCCTCAGCAGCTGAGCATGGTGGGGGATCACCTCCTCAGCTCTCCTCGCTGGAAGAAATATTACAAGGGCAATGCAAGCACTTTGAGAATACCTCATGTCATGGGTCTTATCAAAAGCTACAATCCAGATGAAAAAAAAAAAAAACAGAACAGAAATGTGGTGATTTAACATCAGAAACAGACACTATCTACTATACTACTGTACTAGTATATCATTGTATACTAATAGTATATGCATGTATTCAAACTACAAGAGATGAAATAACATCCTTACTTTTTACAGCGCTCGCTCTGGCCATTAGCATTCTCCCTGCCTCGAGTTCAACCTCTCCTCCATCCACCCCAGCACCCGCCCCAGCTTGGGTTTTGGCTGCAGTATGTGCTTGGGAGGGCCTTGAGCCGGAGGCATCGCCACCACCATCATGGAGCGGCGGTTGCCGCTGAAACAGTGGATTACCCGCCTTCACCTCCAACACCTTCTCATCCCTCGAGGCTACAGGAGTACCTGGAGAGATACGCATCAGTGGGCATGGACACGGCACACACATGCACAGTCAAAAGGCATGAACAGAGATGAATCTGTGCACAAAAACATCACAGGCATACACAATAGTGATGCATTTGTGCATTTGCACCACATCCACATGCTGCAGAGGTTTCAGCACATACATTCATCCAGGTTGTTGTTTTGTACTATAATTCCACCTTGTGCCTTGGTTGACTTGTCTGCTTATTTTATATCTCTCTTGTCCTTTCCCACTTAATTGTACGGTTAAATTTAGCTAATTTAGATAGTAGATTTAACAAGTTAGTTCTTAACTTATTGCACTATTTATATTACAGTTAATAGTTAATTTATGCACCATTTGTACTTTTTTTGTACCGTTTGCACCATGTGTTGAGAGGTCTGTAATTTCATCTATGCTGTATATCACGCATGTACAGTATATTTGACAATAAAGTTGACTTTGACTTTGACGCTATAAGAACATCCATGCTTGTATATTTGACTACAAATATGCTTCTCAACGGAAGTAGGGAGAAATGCATCCATAAGTCATAATTGTGGTCAACATTGGTGTAAAGGGTTTTACAAATGAAAACCAGACAACTCCACATCAGAGTTTTCCATTTGGTCACAAACCGAGAATCCTTTAGTGAAACGATACTAGGTGGAGGAAAGGATTCTTTATGTCGCTTCAGTTTTCCTGTACCACCAGGTTGTTAGAAAGCATAATGTGCATTCAACGTGTGCAGTCCAATATGTGTTAGAGCCAAAGCTGTTATCACCGCTTAATGCTTTTCACACGGAAGCTGATATCAATGCCTTGCACCTCACAGAGAACGTGGATAATAGAATGCCAGTTCAGGAGTCTTTCATCTGCAAGCCAATGCAATAGAATCTATCAAGATAAAAAGAAAGAAAGGAGGGATTTGTCTACAAAAAAGTCTTCATCACTGGCCACTGTCCATTTTAATAATATGTTGTCTTATCCATGTTTTTTCTTGTGAACCTTCTGTGCTTTGTGGCAAGCTGTAAAGGACAAAAGCCTGAGAAACAGTCGCAAAATGTCAGGATCAGTATCACTGATCCAGTTCTACAGATGCAAAGAAGACTTGTGGCCTACACCAGTGGGAGGCATCCATACAACAGCATAAGGTGATTGTCTTAAAGTCTTTTGTAGCTTGGCGAAGTGCTATCTGTCAGTTGGACTCCAACAGTAGAGAAGTATGAGCTGTCTCTCTCTCTCTCGCCTCCTCTCTGCTTCTCCCAGTCTCTCAGCCTATACTGCATGGCGGAACTGTTAATCCAAGATCCTCTTTACTTTCTGTGGGATTTCATGAACATTCCCCAACAATGGATGGGGCTGCTAATCTTGGTGCTACAGCTAAATCCAAGACAATGGCAAATAATACAAGCCGGCTAAATTCTACCGTGTTGAAGCGGGCCTAAACCCATCACTTGTGCGCAGGAATTACATGGGAGATGTGCGTCATGTCAACAGGATATGGTGCGACTGTCTTCAACCAAAACAATGCTGAGCTTAAACCACTTCAATGTTGCCTAGTTTGCGACATATTTAAATGAAACTGTGCTAATGAGCACAGACACACCTACTGCGATACAATGGCTGTGCTTGGAAAGCGCTTAGGACAAGTGAGGGTTCATTTCTAGTCATATTCTTTGTCCTATCTGTTAGTGGAACTGTAGCAACTTATTTCAAATTCCTGCGTTCAGTAACATCGGGTAAAAGTTGTGTCTGCACACATCTTTGAAGGTTCTTGGTTATCCAGGTCATAGTTACTTGCACAGTAAGTTGTTTCAAGCAAGTGAGCCAGTCCGGTTGCATATGATTTGGTACATATGCAGCCAAAAACAAAAACTGAAAAAAAATATATACATTGCATTTCTACGTTTCATTCAGTCATTCATCAGCTCATCTGAAAAGACATTTACAGAATATTGTGTCACTACATTAAATTCATAATCACATGTATAAATAAATGAGAATAAATATAATATAAGAAACTAAATATTGGTGTTTAACTTTTCTGCAAACCACTGATGTGTATAATTAAAACTGCATAGAAAAGAAATCTTCAAATAACCAATAACCCCTAATAACCAAGATAATTTCGCACCAGGTAAATCTGTGAAGGTCTCGTCCTTATTCAACAACACGCCCATTCTTTTATACAGCTTGCATTCATGCGCCTTTGACATTTCTACAAGTGAAAACATTTATAGCACAAGCACACCTTCAGTAGTTACATGAAAAATTACACATAATCATGCGCCACAGATTTAATTTCAATTTATCTGGCGAGTGAATCTCAAACACATCTTCACATGCAACGACAGACATCAGCTGGGGTCAGAGATGGGTGAAATTCAAGTGCATGAAGAGGGGTAATGAAATAGGAGCATTAATATGCCTGTTAGCTGGCTTGTCATCATGTGATGAGATTTGGTGTGGTGGAATCCTTGATATTACACGGCAGTGATATCCAAAAGATACAGGTGAAATGGCTTCTCCATTAACATCCATGTTTCATTATAACATGCATATTACTTGGTTCCCATGAGCTTTTTTTTTTAATAGATCTACTTTAAGAAGAGGCTGCAAACTACTGATATGGTTCTATATGTGCCATTGGACACAGAAGGAAAAGATCATGGTCGAATGAAAACTGACCAATGATCCGTGACCTTCGTCAATGACAGCGAGTTAGGGAGCCAATCTAGTCGCGCTGTCACATGGTGTATTTACATAGACTGTCGTGCCGTCATAAATGTTGGCCTGCTACCAGTGATCTCTCTCACCTCACTTTAATGAACCGGGGAGAACTATTATGACAGTGAATGGCATACTTAATTCCAGCTCATCTTCAGCGTTGACCCCAGCCATCCTGCACTGCCTTGGGTCTGTCTGCTCCACTGACGTCGGGTCAAAGTAATTTTGGGTACATTCATTTCCTGTGAAAAGTGCGAGAGGCGTAAGAATGAGAGGTTGCGATTTGCTGGGGTTGGGGGAGGTGGTGTTGAGAAAGGGGTGGTGGTGTATGTGTGTGTGTGTGTGTGTGGAGGGAGGGGGGTAAGGGCTCATGTTAGTGGTTATTAGAAGCACATGAAGCGAAATGTTAATTTCGAAACCCACTCTGTCAAAGGGCAGGGGCAGTGGGGAGTGGCAGATAAGGCAGGGCTGGGATGAGACAGGAGGCAGAAAGAAAGAACTGGGAAAGTGACTGTAGCTTCTCTCTCTCGCTGCACTTCTCCGCGGCCTTCAGTGCTCTGGGGCCTAATTAGCATGCTGCAAAAGGTCACGGCAGGCAATCTCTTAAATACGACTGCCATATGTTTGCCGTGTTCAAAAGGAACTAATGAGAAAGTCTACTGGCTCAAAAGTACCTGGAATTTCAAAGACAATACCTTCTAAATACTGTGAGGTCAGCGGCCTTGAGGACCGGGCGGGAGTGTGGAGAGGTAGATCCAAAGGAAAATAACCTGAGCCCATGTCTCATTGACTTCTTATTAGCAATCACTGACCTATGGGTATCAAGTCTGCTACACAGAGTTTATGAGAATCTAATGGCTCCGGGGCAGTGCCTGTTACAACTTGCCGTTTTTAACCCTAAATCAGTCTCATTACAGCCTTTGAATATTTCCTGCCATTCTAAGTTGCGTTTGTGAGGTGTTTCCTAAGTTGGAAATTATAGTATGTATTCCACAGAGGAATCTTCTCTATGGAGGTGTGTTGTCAACTACCCTGGCATTCCTTTGTTCTTACATGATATATCACCAACTCAGTATAAATCATATCAGTCTGACTGAAACATGCAGCCATATGCCTCATCATCCAAAAACTGACTGTGAAATTCACGTTAAATCCCTTTGCATCATTAACAGAGACTTCGTCTGCAAATAGCTCTGAGGTGATGGAACCTTTTTTTTCCCAAACACAAATTTGCATGATGGTAGTAGCTTCTCCATAGCTGTGATTTACCTTAAATTTAAAATTATCTGTTTACATGTGCTCGGTGTCAATAATGTGTCAGCCAGAAATTCTTTTACTAGACGAGGAATGTGAGTCTTTGGGGGAAGGCAAGTCCACCATCATTAAAATCCAAAAATCTATGTGTGATCCTCCTGTGAAACAACACGGGTGAACTGTTGCTGCCAAATTCACAGCCCAGAATAAAAGTGAGCTGTTTCTAAACTCATCAGTGTGGCAGGACATTAACGTTATAAATAAATTAGACAAAATAAAAAAAGATCAATTGATATTTTGCTGATTTGTTAATAGACAGAGCATTCTTCATTTAAAATATTTCAAAGGCTGGGAAAAAAGGTGCAGAAATACCACGTTCTATTTTCCTCTTTTTGAGTACTATGCTGTACCTGCAGGACAGCAAACAACAAAACACATACAAATTATAATAAATTCCCACCACAAATTTGCATAAAGTGGGAAAATGACTTTCTGCATGCAAAATATACTTTATACATTTATGTATATTTATACATTTATGCGTATTTATGTTGATTCTTATATGGTCCATGTCAGAATGTGTTTAATGCATAAAATGAGTATCTATACGAACCAAGATGATGTAAATGTGTTGGGGTGTGTGTGTGTGTGGGGAGGGTCACTCTCTACTTAAATACCTTTTCAAAAGTTGGATAAGACAAGTTATCTGTCACTTTTGTGACAGCCATTATGATAGCAGCTTGATCAACTTTAGTTGCAGTTTCAAAACACAGGAAGTTCCACATGGATGATTAAGTCAACAGTCAGAGGAGTCTTTCAGCAGATCCCTGTGTCTAATTCAAGTATTACTTTGTTACATTATCTGTCATTCAGTGGTTTACACCTTTATCCAAGAGACTTCTGCTCTTGATGTTGGATACATAGATAAATACATTTCTTTTCAGTTTTTCCTGTTTATCACCAAAACACTAGATGAGGAATTATAATCCACAGACCAATGGACAATAATACATTTGATTCATATCTTTGCCCTTTTCACATGCCATGGTAATGTGTAATCCTTCCGCTTGTGCATAAAACATGACAATAATTGATAATAATTACTAACTGCTTTGAAAAAGCTAAATAAACCACATTAAATAAGGTATCTAAAATGTGACTCATCCCTGAGAAAACTGGCACACTGGCAACGTTGAACACATCCTAATTTACCATCCTATTCCTCAAGAGTTCTCCCTGACATACTGAATTATAAGGGGGCATATTTGTATGCCTGATTGGCCTTAAGCCGCGTTTCGGGGGCGTTGCGAGTACACCACACAGACAGCGGATTGGCTTGGTATCATAGTAGTGTATGTAAATGCACTCTCCTATGACTCCAGCCCACCACAAGGCATGGAGCTGAGAGTGGGAGTCAAGGCTGATTGTGTCGAGGGTACTTCTAGATAGAGATAGAACACCCACCACTGTGGCGTTCTCCAGCGGAGGAAGAAGTTATAGGAGGGTTGCTTGTTAGGACATGCTTGTTTTGGAATGCAGGGACCAAAGCCGGATTGTGAGAGGAAGACCGAAGGAAAGCAGGAGTAAAGGTTAGATCAGGAACATATCTACTGCCAACATATTTGAGGCTAATGAACAATGAAGTTTCACCTCTTTCTTTGGCAGGGGCTTGCAGTTCCATTTTTTTTTGGTGAGCTGTAAGGGTGCTATCTGGCCTGTCACCTCGAATTTCTTTCCGCAGCCAAACCAGAGGAAGGGAAACGCTTCCTCCTCCATCGAAGGCTGGGTTTTCTGTGCCCAGCACAGAATCATGATCCTCTCTCTCTGACAGCAGAAACATAAATAAAAATAAGACATTGCTCACATGACTCATCATAAAATACATTCATTTGTAACAAAACATTCATGATTTCTCTGCTTTAAAATGTTCTGCTGCATCCTCCTCGAATGACACTAAAACACAATTAGGTTAAAATTAAATCAGAATCTTGCAGGAGGAGGAGGGGAAAAGGAGAAGAAGAAGAAATGATTAAAATAATTACAAATTGCGCCCTGACAAGCAAGAGCAAAATTTAGCCCAAAGCCATTTGTCTGTAATTAGTTAATTAATCCTTACACAAATTATGAGCAATAACTCATCAAGCAGGACTCACCCATCAGAAATTCAGCCGACTTGGATTTCTTCTGCTTAGGTTGCTGCAGAGCCTTCTGCTGTAACTTCTGGAGGGAAATTGTTAAATGAATAAATTAGCTGCAGAATGAAGATCATCATTTATGATCCGCAACTAACGCAGTATTTTAAATATGGGACGACACTGAAATGTCATTTAATTTACATCGCCGCTAAAGGGGTCAAGCACTAATTGAACAACAGGAGTGGAAAAGAATTTAATCATAAATAGATAAGAAAAGTTGACATGAATGTGTAATGAAGGTCACATTAAAATACTTCCTCCTTGTTTCTAAAATGAAACGAGTGACAACACTCTCCTGGAAAATTATGCATTTTTACGCAGGCTGCATGAGAGTATACACACTCCATGTGCAAATGAGTATGGAAATCCAGGCACACGTCTCATTACTTCCATTCACATAAACTCTACCTAAAAAGACTTGAACGGGAGAAAACACATAGTCCTTAAATAACACCAGGTCCCCAAGTCCCTTGTATTTAGTCAAGATTTTCAGAATTTACTGCATAAAAGACAAATACATGCAATAAAATAGAACAGATAAAAAACCCACTCAGTTTTAAATTAAACTGATTAAAAATGAATCAGACATCTCCCTCACACACACACACATATATGTGTGTGTGTGTGTGTGTGTGTGTGTGTGTGTGTGTGTGTGTGTGTGTGTGTGTGTGTGTGTGTGTGTGTGTGTGTGTTTTAAACTGTAGGTGGTCTACTTTAGCATGAAATGGAAAAAAATGAGGAGGAATGTTTAAAAGAGAGAATGAGTCCTCCCTTTGAAATCAGGAATATGTGG
>CAAKHB010007521.1:77594-95590 GCA_901007665.1 Aeoliscus strigatus | reverse complement strand
AGTCCCTTGTATTTAGTCAAGATTTTCAGAATTTACTGCATAAAAGATAAATACATGCAATAAAATAGAACAGATAAAAAACCCACTCAGTTTTAAATTAAACTGATTAAAAATGAATCAGACATCTCCCTCACACACTCACAGATATGCGTGTGTGTGTGTGTGTGTGTGTGTGTGTGTGTGTGTGTGTGTTTTAAACTGTAGGTGGTCTACTTTAGCATGAAATGGAAAAAAATGAGGAGGAATGTTTAAAAGAGAGAATGAGTCCTCCCTTTGAAATCAGGAATATGTGGAACAAAGTCTGCACAGTCCCACATTTCTCTCATTTCTCTGTGGGACCCGGAACAATGGGGCTGCTGAGGTAAATGGCAAAAGTAGTTGTTTTTGTTATGGATCTGTTTACATAAGAAGGCACCATATAAAAGAGTGCCATAGCTCAAAGCGTACAGAGCCTTTGAAGCATCATTTTATGCAGATTTCTGTGATGAACTATGCTCATGCCCATAAACAGCATGTATTTGTATACAATACTTAATTTCAAAGGACAAATCAAGGAGCAGGCTGGGTGGGGGGGCTTATTTCAACTCTAAATGACAGCGCAATTAAAATGGAGGGGGTGGGGTGGGGGCACTTCCAGACCAATCTGGTAAGAGGAGTTTTTGTAAATCTGTTTTTACATTCAACAAGCCCTACAGCAAGACATTCATTTATACCACTGAGATTAATGCTTATCTAATTGTAACTTATTTAAAAACCATTTGCTGTTCAACTGGGTACGAATCAGTTTTTTTTTTTTTTTTTGGGAAGTTGCACATACTGTGAAATACGAGACCAAAAGTGACACCAGAGCTGATGGTATGCTCTTTTACTTTCCCATTTTCATTTGATTTATACAGTGTATTACTGCTGGACCGATAGTGTTCAGATGCAAACTGAAACAATCGGAAACAATTATAGGAAAATTAATCAGGCTATATATTATACAAAAGCAATCACTTTGCTCATCCATTAAATGACATTTTCCATCATCATACTGTTTTAAAAGTGGAATTATTTAAAATTACTTGATTTGGGAATGTCAAATATGCATACTAATATGAGTATACACACTCAACAAAGCGGATTAGATGTTCCTTCTGAGGTTTGTTTTGCGTCTACTTCAATGTGCCATTTTCATGTGTTCATCTCAGTCCTCCTCAGTCCTGTTTCTGTCTCCTTTCCCATGGAAAGTAAATTAGCTCCATGTTCTGTAAGCGCCAGTAAGTCCTATCATTACTATGAATGTGTTCTTGCCTTAAGTTCCTCGTAAATACACATGGGAAAGCAAACAGAAAGAGTACAGCAGATACACCCAAGGCCGAACCCTTTGGGTCATTGTCACTGAAAATCTGATCTACACAACACCATGTGAGCCTCGCTGTCTCGAGAGCCAAGAAAAATGCCTTCTCTCATCTCCCCTCCTAGATCTCGCTGACACTGACAGCATGCTGCTTGTGGTACAAGGACTGTTTAATGTGCCATAACTGGATGGAGCATGCAGATGTTGCATTTTTAAAATGATAAAGCACAAACTAATCCTCAGGAAAAACAAATGGCAAAAGTGAGCAATAAATATATTGAATTATAATGTAGGAATGGCAAGCGGTATAAACCATGAGCAGTGCTGGCTCAAATAACTTTTAACTTTCCTGTCATAGCACACATAAACACATTAAATTTATGGTGCTGCACCTAAATCATCTGCCAAGAAATTTGGGTCGATCACCACACACCATATACTTTGGAATAACACATATGTTCCTAAATTCATCCTCTTGTCATCTGAAGGCACATACACATGCACCCTTAAGCCCTCCCACATTTTTCCACATGTCATTTCACAGCAGGCGAAATGCTTACTTTGCAGTCAACATGAGAAAAAAATCATTGATATCTGGTGGCAAAAAATAGCTGAAAGTTGCTTTCATTTCTTGTAAATGTGATTGTTGTCAAAAGGAATTGAGAACAACAATGCCTTGTTCAATTCTTGTTGCATTCAAAGGCATAGCTAGAAGGGCTTGGGGAAGACCGCTTGCTGCTAGGGGCTGGTGGGCACAGACCAGCTAGAAAGTGAATTTTGCATACTGTACGGATCATCGCCCAGTTCAGCCCAGTCACATTGAATCTGCCATCAACCAATTGTGCTTCATGAAACCGTCAACCCTCATTTACGTCTGCCTGTTTTCTTCCCCACGCAGCTGTAAACAAGGCCCCAGCATTGAGCTGTCTTCCTCTGTCCCTCTGTGTGCAGCTTGGCAGGGGAGTGTAGACATCAGTGCTGCAGCACAACTTACGATTTTACACACAAGCAACCTGTGCATGAGGCGAGGGAACCAGGGACAGACACTCCTGGAAATGACAATAGTTTTATCATCCTGCTTTATTAAGTTTTGGCTCTTGAATTCGACTTTTGAATTCAGCTCTAAATATTGCTGTTGGATATGAATGTGCTAGAATTAATTTTGGAAGGATTGTGTTGAGAAAATCAATTATCATAAGGATAAAGTCAAAACAATGTGTTCATTTTTTTCCCTGAAATACAGTTTGTGACCCTGTTTTATTTTATAGAGCAGCCTTACATGTGCACACTAATTGCGACCCACCAAACAATTTCTTATTAACATGACGAGCGCGTCAGTTGGTTGACAGAAAACATAATTAGTATTCAGGCTTAATTAATCTACACTGGCCCCCTTTAAGTGAATTAGTCAATTATTTATGCATTTGTGCTCCTCTGACGCTAACAGATTATGTATGCCAATGAAAAAAATAAGACCTTGAAGAAGGACTTCCAAAACTCTCCACCCTACAATGTCACTCACTTAGCTTTTTGTACTGACTTCGTAATCAGTAAAGATTTTGACTGTGGAATGATCATGAAAAATAAATATATCATGTCTGCCATGCTATATGTTTCAGTGCCAGCCAAGGAAAACATAACAATTCATGGTCCAAAATCCAGGGCAAAGGAGAGAATAAATATGTACTTTTAGTGTGCCCAAATCCATGGAATGGAAATCGAGCACAAGCCAGATTAAGGTCTTTCCTAGGATCATGGGAACTCCTTGGGATTTTGAAGAGTCTTTTTGTTTTTACCCTTGAGAACCAGCCAATGGCCTCTGTACCCCTCAATCCCCCATTGTGAACACAGAGGGAGCACAGAGGAATGCTAAATGTCAATGGTCAGACTGCACCAGCACTTTCAGAGAGAGAGGGAGAGAGATGGCGGTACAAGGCCTGACCTCTGAGGGTTGGAAGTAAAACTGTACTCACACTGCCAAAGGTGTCCATCACTGCTTGACCCTAATCCCGAACAACGGCAGGCACTGCATAAGGAAAATAAAATGTTACAAAGCTTATAAGAATCAAACCTTAATGTCATCTCCATATTAAAAGGAACCTACCCATTAATTCAAAGTTAGAGTTAAAAAAGGAAGAGCTTTTCTGCAGAAGTCGTCTTTCCATGCAGTGTTTCAGTATCTGCCTGTGCATAGCGAAATTCACCACAGAGAATCAAGGACAATAAACACCATTTATTATCACAGATAATAAATTATTTGCACTGATTATTCAAATAGTTTATTCATTTACATCCGATACATTGTCATTTGGTGTTTTTATCATCTTCTCCCATTGTGATTCACATGGCTTCCACAAGTTTTTGCTGAAATAGCAAAACAAACCCCAGGCAAAATGTGAAAGATTATCCCATACCATGCGAGCTCGAATGAAACGCTATACTTTTTCGTACTGAACACTGGTCCACTGGGTGTGATTGAAAAACATGTAAAGCTATTGAGTCTGTGGTTTGTATATGTGAGGGGAAAATGAGTGTTGTAACAAGTGGGCCAGTGTTTTTGTAATTGTTTCAAATAACATTTGGCGTAATAACTCATTGAAAGCAGAGCCAGTGTGCGGTCCGTTTGCATTAAGGAGGCAAAACCACAGGATATCCATGCACCTTAACACAGCTTATCAAAAACCTGATTGTGTAAACAACAGTGGGGCATAAAACTCAATCTAACCATCTATTTTTGTCCAATCCAGCCAGTGACACAAAAGAGATAATGTAATAATATTGATAATTAATAATTTAAGATACAGAGGTGCTTACAAAGGTAAGTTAACATCCTCAACTTCCTGTCTGTTAAATGTTTTTCTGAGTTTCATGTTAAATGTGTGTTTCCATGTTTTCTGCTGGCTGTAAAATTCTGATTATCAAACAACAACCCCATTAGCAGATAAAGCTGCTGCCAAATACTGGCTCTGTAAAAATGTGATTGCCAACATCATTGTTAAACACATAAATGACTCACTTCTCCACATAGGGCTCAGTCCCTCTGTCAAAATCCATAGTACGATTCTGGAGGAAACGGAAACTCACCTTGGCTAAACACTTGTGCATTTACACTGAAAAACTCCATCCCTCAAAAGAACATATTGCCATGGCAACTACTATATCAACTCCATCTCAATTTCAGTACTGTTGTTACTATTGTGTGGCCCTACTGTGATGACCCTGTTTTATGTATGTTTTATGATATGATCACAATGACAGTGGTGTATTTGGTTTGTTTTGTTGAGTGATGATGATGCAGCTTCGTTGAGTGAGTGATGATGAAACAAAAGAATAAAAACATGTAAATGAAAGCATCCCTATTTGGAGGATCGGCTGGACAAAAAAATGTGGCACTGACAATGGTACATACTTGTTTCCTTTGCAATTCTGTTTCCACATACATTTCCACATACTTGGTACTTAATGTTCTCTGGCCTTCTGATCCTGTTAATACTTTGCATAAATTAAACAGAGGATAATGAATGAATAAAGGAGTTCAAAATTGTAACTGGTGGCAAAACTAAAATGGCAAACAAAAGTGCTTAAATAACACTATGGATATGATATTTGTTCTCGACAAAGAGTAAACTGACAGATGATGATCTGCTCTGCAACTTTTTTCCCACAATTTCCCTCTCTATCCCTGTGAATTACCATCTCCTCTGTCATCCAGTCAACTACATCCAATCAAGCCCTAATCCAGAATGAAAGTAGAGTCTGTGTTTAACCTTCCTATAGCATAGTGCGACGTGAAATGTTTGCTTGACATTCTTGTCCTGTTCCACTAACATGGATAAGGAGTGTAATTCAATAGTCACCAAGGGACAGGACACCAAAGAACATTTGTTTGTGAGCACAAGTCTGTTCTTAAATGTTGACTGCAGCTGCTCTCCCTCGAGATGTAGAGTCCACACACTACTGACAATAATAAACAAGGTATACTCTGTCCTGTTTGGTCACCAATGAATAATAAAGAGCATATTATCATAAAGGTTAGAACATATCAAAGATACCCTGCATTAGACAAATACATTCATACAGCAGTGAGCAGAAATATATTGAAAACAGACGATCTCAGTGAAATTAGTTGGACTTTACCTTCTGTGGCTTTAAAAATCCCTCTCCATGGCGATGTACACCGTCGTTGTCAAGGTGATGATACAGTCAACACAGACACATGAAGGGTCATGTAACATCGTCATGCTCACTTTCACTAGCTGAAACAAAACAAAGTACAGGATATTTCAAGTACAGTTGAAATATCGAACACACATGCATCATATTGTCATAATAATAATAATAATAATAATAATAACACAGAGAAGACTTGTGATTATTTTACCATTGTGAGTAGAAAGAAAATAAACATTTCACTGCACAATTGAAACATGCCATTATTGTTATTATGACCGCTGAGTTTCTCCTAGATCAAGTTTCACCTGAAAGGTAGCATGATCAACAAGATGGCATGCATCACTGTTTGTGTTTACAAAGTTGTTTCATAATTGATGTTGTGTGTGAGATGTGGCTGTTCTCTCATTGTTCTGTTGGAACATGAGATATCAGGTTCAGCTCCCTAGAATTCACACTAACTGCAGCTATGGTAATACTCACACTGCTTTCTAAATATATATTATGTAGCATCTGTCAACTGCCACTCAGTTCCCCTCATATATTATTATTTAGAAGGGAATGTAGAAAATAAATATTTTCAACCAATGTTAACCCTTGTAATGTATTGTACAGGACCTCAAGGGATTGGACCGCTTGGGGGCTCATTGCCCCTGAGGAAGTTACTTGATTTTTTTTTTCTTGAGAACTCATATGTTGCTTTATGTGTGGCTTTTGTTGCACCAGAAGTTGATTCCTGTGAAGTGTTTTATTCCTTCCCATGACCTGTGTTACAAGCCAATTACAACCAATCAGTGGCTGACAAGGCACAATGATGCATCATTATGGAACATTTTAATCAATAGGGAAAGGGAACCTTTACAGCCACTGGACGCGTTCTTCCTCATTAAGCTGGTTAAATGTGATCCAAATAAGATGCCCACTGATTTGGACTGATTTGGAATTCCTTCTGTCATTGACCGTTTATGCGATTAACTGTACACCTAAATCTCTATCTTATCCAATTAATTCTCAGTGCAGGCATGAGAGTGGCTAATGATGTTATCTTACCTAATTAACCTGTATAGGGATTCAACTCCAGGACAGGGGATTGTTCATCCTTCATCCAAGTGTTCATTATTACCATTACAATCATTATCATAAAGTGGCTAACTTATGATGTTGGCTATTCCACCTCCATTAATCAAGATTGAGTCTTCTTCTTTCCCATTTTGGGGAGGGGGATCCTTTGGGGTCATTTTTAATTATCACTAAAAGAATGTGAATTCAAGCCAAATAAGTGAAGTTGTGGTCACAGTAATGAATCAAATCTCACGAGATATCACATTACGAAAATGTGGTTTGACTGCTTATGACTGAGGGTACATTTCTGCTTTTAAAGTGTCAGGCCCTGTGCTCAGCATGTTGCAAAATCCATCAAATCAAAAAACGGTTTTCTAGCTTTTCTCCCTGAATGCAGCTATAACCTATTAACGCCACAGACTCGGTGTGAATCAATGGCCCTCATTGGGCCATGTGTCATTAGTTAATCGGATATTGATGAGGGTATCGACAGTCACCTAATTAATCTCAAGCCCAGTGCCGGCTTTCATATGTTTACTTAATTATGCACTTCATCTTAGTCTGTACACATCAGCAGGCTGCCGCTTCCTGTTTGACAGTGAGTAAAAGTTAGCTGTCAACTTTCACGCTTGTATTGTAAGTTACTCTATTTTTTTCTCCTTTTGTACTGTTCTGTAATCTAGCAGTGCAGCAAACATGCAGCTTAAGCCCTGATATTATTGTATGAAGGTCCAGTTTAATTAGTTCTAATAAAAATTTCAGTATTGTACTGAACACCAACATCATGTGCCTAACAAAGTGGTCAGTTGTGTATATTACATGCCCTGACCACTAGCCTGCGTTGTCCTGCTCTATTATCCTTTTTGATGAGTGAGGGGCCCAGCGAGTGCATGTATATGGGCAGTTCATGTAATTCTATTTTACAAACTGCATGCCATAAACACTAGCGCAAAAGTCTCCATACTCCTGTTCAAGTGGGTTGATATGTGATAACGGCAAAGGTCATAGCATTGAATTCACATTTTTCATCACCATTAAACCGTTGGGTGACGCGTCGGTTCTGTATGTGCTTTGAGCTACTATCTCTGCACCCACGTGTGTGTTGATGCACACAGCCTGATCAATAGAGCTGTGCATTAGCACTCTGGCGTGCAGATGAGAGAGCACCTGAAGGTGACCCTGACTACTGGCATCACCACGGGGCTCCAATAAGCTACTTCTAAAACGCTGCTTTGCAAGCCGCCAATCTCAAACTTTTAGCCTGCTGCTGTTGGTTTGATTATTGTTTATAGATACAGCCGAGAATTAAAGTATGGCCCGCAGGCAGCATAATTATTTACAGCTGAAAACTCATATCATTACCAGCATGCTCCTAATTGCCAGAAGTAATATCAATGTTAGTTGATTAAGTGTTGTTTTTTTTTTTTTTTTTTCATCTTCATTCCCTGTAATGTGCAAGGATTGTTTTCCCTCAGCATATGGGGTGATGGTTTATCTCAATACAGCTGTTCATCTGGCTTGACTTCTCTTTTTCTGTTTTTTTCTGTTCATTCCAAAATACAATATCAGCATCTTCAGAGGGTAGTGATCGATTGCTCTGCTTTCTGTAGTTTGCTCGCAAGGTCAAATAGAAAAACATGAGATTTGTCCTTCGTTGCTCAAAAATAATTTATTTCTGTAAAGATTTTTCTTCGATAGATACTGATGTGACAACGAGGGGCAATAAATGATGTCTTGAGACAAGGTGAGCCAGAGTGAAATTGAAAGGTCGAGAGCCTGAACTAAACACACAATGAAATGCTGAATTAAAACCAATGTTTATGTGCCCCGGACCTCTCTCCCTCAACTATGAACGCATCAGAATATTTCATCCTGTATTCAAGGTGGAAAGAAAGATGAGGCTATCAATAACGCTGGCTGTGAACGGAAATTATAGCCTTGAGGGACACTTTTTTAAATTTATTTATAGATTAGTCAAACGTGAATTTGCCATTGCAGCATTTCGTCATCAATGGTTAAGAATTATCGCATGAGAAAAGCATTTTTAGTTGATGAATTTATGAGTTTTATAATAGTACCAAACAGGTATATAATACTAATGGTAAAGTGTTTTTTTGTTGTTTTTTTTCCCTTAATGGCACTCAGAGTGCTCTCTAATGTTATTGTATCTGTACCTGTTCACAATCATATTCACACTTGTTGACAAAGGCTGCTTTACAAGGTCCCCAGCTGCTTACAACAAAAATCACACACATTCACATAGTAATGACACAACACACAGTGCAATCAGGGGTTCAATGTCTAGATTCCAACTAGAAGATCGATAATAATGAAACACATTGATTGATTCCACACCATTTATTGGTGTCTACATGCAGGTTAAGAAACATGTTGAAAAAGAACAAGCACAGATTTGTACATTGTACAATATTGGCCCATTCTTACATTCCGGATTTTCCATTTCTCAGTTCTTGACGTTCGCATCGATCATACTGGCTGTGGTTTATATTTGGCCAGAGAGTTCATGTATCTGATTGCGTGGGAGTGAGTGAGGCTATATCTATATATGTATATACTTTTCCTAAATTTCCAGTGTGTTGCATCTTGTTATAAAGATACAGTGTCCCCACAAGATTGTCTGTAAGGCAATGCACAATCACAGGCATCTCATGCTTCTGCAGTTAAAATTGTGCAGAGGAGTGGAATGATTGTTAAAAGGGCAATGCAAATAGTGATTAAAAGTGGGCCTAGGGTCATCATTAGGGTATGATCTCAGAGAAATTGAGAGCAAGGGGGGAGTGTTTGAGAAACAAATTTCTTACCAAGAATGGGATCTCGCATGCAACCTACTCCTCCATGACAAGGATGTATTATGTGCTGTTTGACAGGCAGTGAATCTGCCCCTTCGATGACTCCAAACGCTTCAGGAAATCAAACAGTTGTCAGAATGTGACTTTGTACTACATATTCATTATATTTCTCTCTTCGTCATTCGTTCTGGGATGCTATGATGTCACTGCGCTGTTAACATCTTGTGATCCACTGCAAAGATCAAGAGACCACAGGCAGTGGTGTGTCAGCGGCTTTAAGGGTAAGTATGTATAGGATGTATTATTAAAGACATTGAGACATGAAGGTTTGAGCAGACAGATGAACTGTTGGATGATGACTCAAATACCACATGAAAGCATGTTGGTTTGGGCTGGGTGATTTGTGTTTATGTTCGGCCACGTCACCAGGATAAAATGTTAGTACTGTGTGTCTTTCCAAACCATGGTTCACCTACATTTATAAATAAATTAAAGGGTAAAAATGGCACATTAGAGGATGTGTCTGTAACATTGAGACTGAAGGAACACTCAAGTGGATGAGCCAGAAAACACTGGTACTGCTGTCACATTGGCTCAAGTTACCAGAATGGGTCGGGTCTTTGTCTTCAAACGTCCTACAGCCGTGAAAGCCTTGCTATGGGTACAGCTCAGGTAGATGATGAATATAAATAGATATATTTTCAGAATGTAGCCTGATGAATTAGAGCACACACACACACACACACACACACACACGCACACAAGAAGACACACAGCAGTTGTATGTGTCTCAGGCTTAAGTCTTACACAGTGTCTGTCCTTTTACTCATCACATGATTCAAATTGTCAGTATGAGGAGGTTCATAAGTCATACATTTGTTATCAAAATACCTTTGAATTCACAGGTAAACACTCCTTTATCAAAAGGAATGCACAATGTAATAGCAGCAAAATCAGTATATTATACCTTGCATATTCTGGTTCATGGAGGGCAAGTAGGGCTTGTTTCACTTCACTTTCAACAGTCCAACAACACTGTAAGTAAATATTATGAGGTATAAACGCTACAAGGATGTAAAACTTTCTGCGTTAGCATACCAGGAAAACATTTGTCATAGGCTGGAACTGCAGCTGATCACCTGAAGTAAGTTCAACCATAATCTTCCAGGTCATTAGCTGACCCTCACCGCTGTGTAAATGTCTCTGACAATGATTGAAATGTAAATGTCTTCAATGACAAAATTCGCTCAGTTGTCTTAAATGGACATGCAATGCTGACCCTTAGGGCCGGAGTGAGCTCATTGGACTATTCATAGACTGTGTCCTCTGTCTCTTGCCTTTTAAGTTTTTTAAAGGGTATAATGTTCACCGTGTGAGTTTAACCTAGATCTCTTTTGAACTTTTAATGATCTATTTCCTACAGTTAATGATTCAACACTGGGTTTACTACTGTGTGTGCACTGACATATTAACACAGGCAAGAAAGGACAGATTTAAATCTCAAAGTTAAGCCAAGGTAACGGTGTATTTTGCCCAAAAGTGTATTTATTTGACTTTGGAACCCATCAGGCATATAAGGCATATTATCTTATTTAAATAAAGACAAATGTGTGTATGGGAGCAAATTGTTGTTGTCTTTGTTACATTTCTATGTCTTGACATTTTTAATGGACATTTTTTAATTGCAGCATTAGTGTTCATTTATACAAATATAGAGAGGATAGAATTGCAAATAGTATTACAATAGCACATGTAAAGTTTACCAACCGCTAAAATACTTTCAATGCATGGTTAGAGCACTAGAATTGTTAGCACCTGTTGCCATGCCTCCACTGTGTAGTTTATTATCTGCATTTATATATTTTGTGATCTGTTTTTTAATGAAAACGTGTGTATGCTCACGAAAGACCATGACAAGCAGACATGTGCCCATGGGCTTTCAAGTCATCCCTCAACTCAACAACATGCCTTTTCCACATTAATTCATCCCCCAGCTTGTAAATGACTGCTCATTGAATGATATGTGAAAATACACTGATGCAAGTGGTTTCAGCATATTTTTTTTTTCACCTTGCAGTTTTGTTTTAGGTTTTGTTTTTTTTTGTTTTTTGACAATTTTTTTTTTGCATTGTTATTTTATCTGACACTATTGTTTGCAGAGTGACTGTGTGTGTCAGACTACACGTTTTACTTTTTCGGTTTTCGGGGCATAGTAGTCTTAAATGTTTCAAGACTTTTATCAATGCCATGATGCAAAGCAACAAACAAATATATTTGGAAGCTAAATAATCAAAAGAAATGCTGAAACACACCGAGATGTTTTAGAATCCCCTCATGTGTAATCCACAGTCTTTGTTGGTTCATGAAGAAAACCAAACCTTTAACAGTAACCAAGGCATTTGTTGAACCCGAGATCAAAAGTGCACATAACGCAGACGTGAGCAGCCGTCTGTGTTCTGTAAGTGCAACTCATGCTCAGTAATTCTTTAATTGCATTAGTCGACCTTCCCTCAGAGATCAAAGCCTCCTTTTGTGTTGGGAAAGGACACATTTGGCTGAGAGGTGTCGTAAATTATCCATAAACACTGGATTTGTACATGTAGTATGAATCATACATATTTGTTACTGCAGATGCTGTTGGTACTTACTGTACTTAGGGCTTTGGCAGATGCTGAAGCATTAAAGGAGGCTTTGTTTAAGACAGGCTTTGCCAGTGTAAATATGTCTGTATGTAAAGCACTTGTGTTACGTTGTTCAGTCAAGGGTTGTCTTTGGTTTAGATTTGGCTTAATCTTTTTATTACTTTAAATGTCCACTGTCTTGACAGTCTGATTAAAATGGATAGTACAGTTATTCAATGTACAATATCTTAGTTCGATGATGGATGTTCAACACTTCCCTTTGGATGCATTTTGTCATATACACCTCACAGTGAATCAAAAATTGCAGCCACCGTTAAAGCTGGAGGCAATCACAGCACCAGTCTCATGTGTTAGGCAGTCGAAGAGCCCAACATCTCCAGTACATGAGGTTATGAGGAAGACAGACGTGAAGCATCCTCTGTTGTATAAAAGTCATTCACCGCTTGCAGGGTCCAAAACACAAAAGAAGTTGAGTCATGAACGTATATTATGAAACAAGATTGTGGAGTGGCAAATTGGTAATTACCCTCTACATTGCAAATGAGCATTGCAGTCTTGCTTATGACTTTCCTCTGTGGTCCCCAAAGCCTCTTCTATTAATTTAGCTCTAAGGGGCCATCCATAAACAGGCTGAATAAGCTGTTAGCCCAGACGACGAGTGAAAATGAAGGGCTGGCTAAATATGCTGAAGGTAACAAAGAGCAAAACAACTGATCCTCAAATTACAGTACGTAGACAGCTACCAGTAAATTAGTTTTGTCATGTACTGCTGGTGTGAATCATAAAAAAATGAATCATTGCTAAATGAAGTTTAAAAAGTCTGAGGAAGTTATTATGTGAATAATGTGTTATTTTTTTATGTGACAATGAAGCACAATTCCGATAGTTTCTGCATATTCCAGCATGTCACAGTATGCTTGCCTGGCATCCTTTGTCACATATCATGTTCTCTCTCCCGGCTTTAATGGAAATTACTTCAAACTCTTGAATTTTTGCCTCATGAGGTCAGTTTCCTGCCTCGGAATTCACTCAGCCCCTCTGGTTGTCTTGCATGAGTACAAGTACAAGCTATTACTACCAAATGAAAAGGAAGTAAGACAGAAACTTCCAAATTAATTTACAGTACAACACACCTTACAGGTAACTGACTTGAGTTTGATGAAATTACTCCAGAAACCATAAATGGCTGTAATTGAGAAAAAGCCTACAGCATACAAGGATAACGAATGGCAAGATAATGGAACCAGTGAAAGTCGTACCTATTCAGATTGATGTGAGGGGAAGAAATATCTAGCTTCTCTCAGATGGGCAATTCTCTGAAATACACCTCACTAACACTCGTAGCACTGCTGTCCTGTGTGTGCCCTCCCCCAAGCATGCTGCATATATTCAGATGAGCCAGCCATTAGCTCTAAGTGGTCTTTACCTCCCAAATTCTCCCATTTGGCAAATTAGCCAATTTGCAACATTAGATGCTAGCCAGTGGCTAAGGTCAAAAGGTCAGTTGTGGTAAATATGAGGTGCAAATCTGCAGTCAAGGGGATTAATAAGGAATCATACAAATGCAATTCAAGGGAGCATACCGCATGTTCATGTGAAAAAAAGGATGCTGGCAGTTCATTGCTGCTTTTTAAGTATCTGGGATAGTTCAATGGGTCTGCGCTGAACTACGAATAGCACAGACTTTGGAATTATTTTTCCAGTATCCTGCATGTGCATGACATGCAATAAACAAAACAGCATTAGGGTTTTGTTCTGCACCAGACTAGATAGAAAGGCTCGTCAGACCTGCAAAATAGGCTGGAAATAGAGAACGGAATAGAAAAGGGAGAGAGCCCTCTCGCATCCCTGCTTTTCCACTCCAGCGAGTATGCACCAGGGCAGACGGACATATGGGTGATGCTACACTCTTTAAAGAGAGTGGAGCGAATTCCTGACCCTCCCTTTCCACCCCATCCCTCTCTCCCGCCCTGTCACTCACAAATTGCCCGTTCGAATGTCAGCCCTCCTTTTTATCAAACAAATGCGTTGTCTGCCAATGTGTCGGACACTGACAAGAACAGGCTGGCAAAATGTGTAATCTCTGGTCTGTGAATAAGTGAGTGCGTATGCATGTGTGCTGATGTATATGCTTGATAGCTGTCAGCCTTTTAAACATGGGAGGGCACACAGTCAGACACACAGCTACAAAAAATCAATATAGCTTAGTCTGGGTTTGACCCACATACAAAGAGGCCAGTGGTTTCCCAGCAAAGGCTGTTTCATCATTTCGAAAGCAAATGTGTATGTAAAATATATGAGCATGTGTCTACTATCTTGTGCACATTTGTAAAATTAGATGTACACATGCAAATGATTAATAAGAGTGCACTGGTGTGTGCACATGACAGGTTATGTATTTGTTGATTTGGTTAAGAAAAATTATTCTCTCTCTCTCTCTCTCTGTGTGTGTGTGTGTGTGTGTATGTGCGCGCGTGAGGTTGAACACTGGGCCCAAGTGGGTGTTCAGTTCACACAAGCCCTTCCTGCTGCCTGACTTCACTGTCACTGATTGCAAGCGACGCAGAGCTAATAAAAGAGCAAAGCTGACTGTCAGCAGTGATTAGGTCGGCTACATAGACAAGACAAAGAGTGGGGAGAGCACAGCGGCATTAGCAATGGTCATTAAACAACTTGAGTCAAGGAGATTTGTACACTAACCTGGTTTATTAAAGGGAGGAGGACACAGGACCAGGTCTGTTTTTTTAGGCTGTATTACCAGTAATTGTTTTTAAGAAGAACTGATTGTTGTGCCTAATAATTTACCTGCAGGTATTAACCCATTTATTATTCAGAATTATTCCAATAATTAAATTGTACCTGATACACAGAAGTAGGTGGCTCCTGCAGGTGGCAGCAGAGTTATTTTTACGTTTCGTAAACGTATAGCATACGTACAACACAACGTATAATATAACGATTGAACGGCTGTCTCCTTTGTCTTAGTTTCAGCCAAGGATAATTGCAAATTGTCGAATATCCTTAACTGCAACAAAGGGACTAAATCTCAATAACATCTCAAGGGAAACATGAACAGGCAGTCCGAAGAGCCATCCCAAATAGACAGGCAAATGCCGTCAACATTAAAGTTCCCAACAGCTAAAGTGATCAATGACAAAATCAGTTTATTGCACTTGATGACCAAAAACATTTAAAGGCCACCAAATTGTGAACATCAAATAGTGGCAAATATCGGTTATAGTGTCAGAGGGGGGGGGATCCAAATCGTAAAATATAAAAACATGATGTACATCCTCTCATACAAGCAGCTAATATTGAAAGACAGAATTTGAATAATTTAGACTGAAACCTCTGAATACAATCTGTGAGTTACAGGATATAAAATCTTGAGGATTTCTTTTCCCCTTCAGGCAATTTATTCCAAATAAAATGAAAGAAATGAACACTTAACATTTGGGTTCTGTCATACATCCACATATAAGCCTATTTTTGTTTCACTTTGATTAAAAATGAAATACCAGACAAAGAAACTCCTGCATAAATCTTTTTGTTACACCAAAAAAGATGTGGAAGTGGGTGGATTCATCCTCGAGGACCCACACATTCAAAGTTTTTTTATATTCCAACTGATTGTCTCCCCTCGCATAGTTATTAGTCTTTCCAGCCAATGTGCACTTGCAAGACAAACAAACCCCATCTGAAATGCACAGGCCTGGTGTAAATATAGAGGGAGGTTCAGCATGAATACACACACATACATAAAAACAGAGCATAGATGAAGGGTGAATGAGTCACACACACACACACATACACACACACACAAACCAGAAGCCTGTTTTTCCTGCTTATGTTGACTGCCAAGAAGCAGGGGTATCCCACAAGCCCTGTAGTCAGAAGACCGGGGCTGATAACCAGATTGAAACTTGCTCTTTGTTTGTCTGCAGGTAAAATAGGAGGAAACAGAGACATTTCCTGGCTGTTATGGGCTGAATGTGACATGTGCAGAAACAGGCCTACATGGCTGCTCTTCCATTTATGCATAATTCTTGTTTTTTGTATGTGAAAAATGTGACCCTAACTGAACAGACAAGTTTGCCAACATTACCTGATGAAGTGAAATGAAGACATTACGTCCTAATCGCTGACAGATATTGGAATTAGCATTGTGTTGAAGACTTTAAAGACTTTAAAACACATCACAGAAGACAGAAAGACATTGTGTTTTCTCTAATGGTCTATGCACATTGAACCAACACAACACGGTATTTTGTTAAATTGTAGGCAACTGGACTTTCTGTTTGCTTGAAGATATTTCGCCACTCGCTCAAGAAGCTTCTTCAGTTCCAAACTGACTGGTGGGGAGTTCTCTATTTGTGGCAACTTCCTGCTAGTCACTTTTGAACTAAAGAAGCTTCTCTGAAAAAGCAAATCTAGTTGATTACGATTTAACCCAGCAACATACGATGACCTGCCTGAGAACCCTCTGTTGAAAAAGTTTATTTTGATAAGACGACTTTAATATCTCATTAATTAAACAACAGTTCCATTCCAAGTACCATCAAAACTAGAGCATGCATGTATGCATGCAAGACAATGATAGACAAAGAAAATAAATCCAATACGACAAAAGAAAAAGAGCGCCGTGACTGTTCCGATGCTTTTGATCTCTTGCAAACATGCAGACTGTTCTTGAACAGATGCGTTTTATCGATGCACAGATCAGTCTGATTTAGCGTAGCTTGGAGCGACATAGAGAGAGAGTGTGAGAGAGCGTGAGAGAGAAAGAGAAGTAACTTCGGAGGAAACATGGCCATCAGCAATAACTGACATTACCGGTTCCTCAGTAACTCTGATTATCTGTTGTCAGCTCAGATGCCTCATAGAAAGCAGCCTTGAAAATGTTGTTTTTACCTTTGATTATTGAATGCAAATACATTGTGTGTTTATCATTCAAGGTATCTGATCATCAGGTGTGAGAGGAGAATATGAACACCACTGCTGCATTAAAGAGACTGTAAAGCTTTCAGTCGCTTCCTGCAGCAGCTGCAGACACGCCCACAGCCTTGTATAGCTCTAAGCTTTCTCTTAAACCCAGAATTAAAAACTTAACTCAACTCGCACACAACACACTCAACATTACACCTGTCATATCCACAACAAAGCAAATACACACACATGCACAATGTCAGAGTGCAAAACTTTACCAACAGACACATTTTGTTCAACAAATCAATACAATTATCTTTTGTTCTTATGAGAGACACCCCCCACACTTTCACACACACACACAAACGCACACCCCACTCAATAAAAATCGAAGTTTATTTTTATATGCCTAACGCACAGCGGCAAAATGTTCAATGACAACACAGCGTCTGGGGGATGAGGGAAGCCTTCGCCCCGGCAAACAAATAAATGCATGCTATTTTCTGCTTCTCCAAGATCACGTATTTGGGGCAAGGTGTTCATACTTTCCTTGTGGGTCTCTCAGGGGAGTCATGTTTTGTGCCTCGTCTTCGGTCGGAGATAAATGAAAAACCTTTTGACTTCCCCTCCAAGGAGAGCGTGCAGGCAGAGAGTTATGCTGAGATGCCTCCATCGGGGGAAAATGAGAATAAAGGGTGAAAACATTAATAAAACAATTTCTTCTCATTATAATGCTGTACAGTGTTCTATTTTTATTATTGCATTGAAAAACCTGCAAGTCACTTTAGTGCAAGATTTTACATGGCATCCATTGGGATATAGTTTGTCATTTGTCTATGCCATTTTTTATTATTATTATTGGCTAGCTGAATTCCGTCTGAGCCGAAAACCCCGTCAACAAACATTGGCCCGGTTCACAGGAGTAGTAGTGCAGTAGTCTGTTACTGATGTCTCTGGTGTGTTCATCTAATCTCTGAGGCTCGCCGGAGGACCATTCGTCTGCATTTTGTCCCTTCTCCCTGCCCATTAGTGCCCTGACACTTTTGT
>CAAKHB010007521.1:54189-68785 GCA_901007665.1 Aeoliscus strigatus | reverse complement strand
GGAAGGAAGAGCTGCAAGTGATCCCTCTCCCTGGGACGGACAGATGAGCAAACATGTTGCATGAACAGACGGGACCTAACTGGCTTGGACTGGGAGGAGATGGGGAGGAGATGTAATGAGGTAAACAGCTGACGTCAACTGACACAATATTGAATAAATAACAATGACATTATAAACCACAGTAATAAATGCTGTGAGCAGACTAGGCCTTCCTGGCTGAACTATCGCCAGAGCTGCATATAAACATTGTTATGCTGTTGACAGAGGTGAATCTGTCCACTAAATCTGATGAAACCAATGAGTTGCCTAAACTTCAGGCCTAATTCAAAGACTTGTATACTGCCAATTCAAAACAAGTTATCTCATGATGCTTAAAGACTCAGATAACAAATAACATCCTATTATTAAATTCAGATAAGACTGAAGTGCTGTATGCCTCAAATCCTTACTAACCAATGATTGCCCTCAAGCTCCACAGGAAAGACGCTTGGAGTTCCACGAAAGGTTTTGTCATTAAACTCCCATATTAAACAAAAAAAAAAGTTGTTGTTTTTTTTTCACTTGTGGAACGTCACAAAAATCAGGTATTTCCTGTTCCATTAGGATTTGGAAACGTTCTCCAGTTCTAGCTTCTTTACACTGTAAATTATAGAATATGATAAATTATCGAAAATAATTTACAGTCCCCCTCCTGCTCCATTGACCAAGCCCTGAGTGGTCAGGCTCCATTATACCTCAAAGATCTTATGACACCATATCACCATCTAGATCCTTACACTTGAGGTCCAGTGTCTCCAAGTACTTCCTTCCTAGTTCCTCCTACTTCTGGTCCTGCTTATCCTGGCTCTCTGGAGTTCCTCTTGCCATAACTGGCTAGAAAATAGATGTGTTTTCTAATCGCCCAAATTTCTCCCACAGTCATGGAGCAATGGTGGACTGACAGGTATTGTTTAGACTTATAGAAATTGGATCTCCTTTCTTTCTTATTAAGAGTATTTGAATTGTCTGTACATGCAACACACTATAGCTACTCTGTCCATCCCAGGGAGATGGATTCAGCTGTTCTTCCTGAGGTTTATGGCTTTTATTCCTGTCCAACGTACTTTGGCAGCTTTTCCTCAAAATGATTCAGTTGAGAAGGTGCGAAGTCCATCAGGAAATTGTAATTTGTGATGTTGATATTTTGTGATGTTGATCAATGTCAAGCAACAGCTCTGGCTGACAGGTTTCCTAAAGAAAAAAATAACAATAATAAAGTTTCCCAGTCACATTCTGTCTCTCTTTCTCTCTCTCTCTCACACACACACACACACACGCACACAGACAGAAACACTCAGGTATACTCTTATACAAATATGTAGTTGCCAGAGATGTGGAGCTCTGTTTTGAAGCTGCTTCCAGGCTTTGAAGTCTCTGACCTTTTGTGTCATACACCGACGCAGAACCGGACTGTCAAGTTGCCACTGCCTTCTGCCACATTCCACAGTGACTGCAAAACGGGGCACCGGTTTTTCAAATCATTTCTGTGTCACTGGCTTAGGCGGCCCTTTTCAGATCAATCTTGTGTGCTGGAGCATGCATGCATTGCTTTGAACTGAGTAAACATGCATGCATGAAAGTACAGACTGAAATGTGACAAGTGAGTAAAAGCATGATGGAAATTTAGTTGACCAAAAAAAAAAAATGAGAATCAGCGATGTTGAGTGGGGTGTTTAGTGAATCCAAATTATATGGCAATAATTATGTATTTTCTGTTATTTAAATAAGTGCGGACCATAACTTGTGTTGTTTTGGGTGCTCTTAACATACTACAGAAGGAATTTATATGAGCAACAGCAGCTAAGAAGACAGTTCCCTGAAAACACACCTACACGTTCAATCAAAAGCAAAACACTGCTGTGTATGCTGTGTGTGAGTGAGATCTTCAGACAGCTGTTTATGAGTGTGTGCTGGCATTTTATGTCTTTTTCTTTCCCTGTTCAAGACATAATTTATGGCTCACCTGCAGAGAGAGAGAGAAAGAGAATGTTGTGTGAGTGTGTGTGTGTGTGTGTATGTGGTGCGTGTGTGTGGTAACTCTCATGAACTGCCAATGAAGGAATGCTGCTCCCTCTGACTCACCTATGACCAGCATATGGGGCAGAGCCCACACAAACAGGAAGGTGGTGAGCAACACAACAGCAGAAACTTTTCAGTGCAGCAGTGGAGACACAAATATTCTGTTACTGACTTCAGTGCATGTCTGAGAGGCAGGCTTGATAAAATGGCTATATTTTTGTTGTAAAGTTGTAAAATATTTCATTAAGTTTGTGCTTTTGGAGATTTTGTCATTTTGACAGATTATGAAAAAGTATAATAGTAATTGTCTGTGAAACATTGTTTTTTGAAGTTGAGCGGCCACTCTGAGGATCTTCCAGAAGTATTTTCATACAGAGGGAGGGTGGGCCACCTACACCCCACAGTCTATTACAGCCCTAAAAAGGAAGCAAACCCCTCACGAGACATGCAGCATGACATAGACGCCCACAAAACCCATTTAATCATATAATCAATGACTAAAGAGTTTGATCCGCTGCCCTTCCTTAAGACAGACAGTGATGGACGGGCAGTGGGAAGGAGCTGACCGGGTGGGTGTTATTAAAGCTACACGTGTAAAAGCTCTGAGCGCAGTCTCAGATGGATGGACACGCTCATTTACATTTCTGCTTCTTTACACCCATGTCTATCTTCTGAAGCATGGTCTACAGAGGATCACTGCAGCGTGCAGCCATCTCTCTCTTTCTCTCTCTCTCTCTCTCTCACACACACACACTTGCTTTTCTGTCTGTTTCTCTGTCTTGCTCTCACAACTGTTAGATGTGTAAATACAAGCCATGCTTCCAGTAGAGCCTTTAGGCTAGCTCGAGTACACCCTAATTATGTGGAGTACTATTTACAAGATGCAGATGTTAGAACGGTTGCTGTTACTGTTACTGTATGAATGACATTGGACAAATTATGTTTTGATTCTCTTTGTAAGCGTCTGTGATCGTCCTGGGGAATTAGCCTTTTAACTTTAGCTCAAGTTTCTTTGGATAATTGTCCGAGAGCAGGTTTAGGGTCAAAAGGTTGTGCTTTGTACATTGTGAAATAATTATGATCAACTGCAGAACCCTTTCTAGAGTTTAATTTCTTCAAAATGAAATAGTAGTAGCACGTCATATCATTTCTTTATAAACTTTGTTACCATCAGTTGCACATTTTCTAGAAAATATATCATTTATGCCGTTCTATTTATTGTCCAACTTATTCTCAATGGAAAGTAAGCAGACAAATGACTGACTATATTCTGGGATGGTGAGAGGTGTTCTCTGTAATTATCCAACCTCAGCAATGTGTAAAGTTAGCACAATGGAATTCCTATAAAATCCCTTTGTGTGTAGTAAGAATTCCAAATATATTAAGTCATAATCTTCCCAAGACAAACTTTTTAGATGCTGGTCATACGTACACCAGGGCCAAACTGTCACATGGCATCAGAAGAGCCAGACATCAATACAGTCACTTCAGGGCCACCAGATACCAGAGATACCCCCACTACTGACCTGTGACAGTGACATCTCTATGCTGAACAGCCTCAACACTGACTTTCTCTCTTTCCTTCTTCAACACCTCCCTGAGCCAAGCAGCTGTCCCCACATGCTTCAAAGTCACCATCATAGTACCGGTTCTAAAGAAATCATCCCCATCCGCTTTCTATGACGACCACGCTGTCACACTGACCCCCATCATCATCAAGTGCTTTTAAGCAGGCAAGTGATGCACCACTTCTCCTGTGGTTTGAAAATGCCACCTCCTCCAACTTCAGCACGTAGTGAATGCTGTGGAAAACATCATTGGTGTATGTTGAATATGTCATTGTGTTTATTTATTTACTTATTTTACGTTTGTTTGCACACTGTGGGTCAGAAGGAACATCGTTGCTATGCATGTCCTGTACATATAACAATAATTGACAATAAAGCTGACTCTGACTTTGACCAAAGGAAATGTCCGGTAAATGTGTGTGTTGTGAATGTATTCTTCTTTTTGCATGTATGCTTTCTCCTGCATTGGCATGTTTCTTTAATATTTCATAATCCCAAATAGTTGAAGTTGCATTTCTTGACAAAATTGTTTATCGCAGTTTGTCCAACTGTGTTTGCTGTGACGCCTGCATGCTGTCTGCAGAAATGAGCCCACATGTTTTTGATCAGCGACACATGGCAGGAGCGTGGGATCCTACAAAAGAAAGGAAAGAAACAGGGGCCATACATCCTGGGCTGCAAGGAAAGGGGAAGGATAGAGATGACACCACAGATCCCATCTTTATGAGCAACACTTGGACAACAGGCTTATGTGTCCTTTTGAGCTCAGGTCAGAAATCTTTGAAGGAATTTCTCATTCTCACCAACATTCTGTGCCCACATTGTCTCACGAGGCATTGTCTCACATGAAAGTACCTGTAAGGCTTCAACATTAAAAATGGGGAAGTAGCAGTGTGGGTTTTTTTCACTCCAGGCCCCTGGAGCCAAGTGACAATGATGTTTGGGATTCCAAGTAAAAGATTCCCCATTCCCTATGCAACTTTCTCCTTATCTAAACGAGAACACGCTCCGCTTGTTTATAAAAAAAAGCAAAAAAAAACAATAACAACAATACCCTCTTGTCACGTCCCTGCTTTGTAATGTTACATCACTTTTTTCTGCCCTCACCAAAATGTTCTTCTCATGTTCTCACACACTGAGGTTTCATGAAGAGCACCTGGTGTTGCGCATGTGTGAGCATGAAGCCATCTTCCTGCCCGCCCCAGTCTTGCATTGAAATGATTAGCGAACCATTTTTATGACATTTGCCTGCTTCTAGGCATGTGGATACTTGCATGGGGCTTATATCACACTCTTCTTCATGCTGCTGCATTATCCTCCAGTTATCCCTGCCCAGTCCTAAAAAATGATGCAATCAAGCTGAATTTAACAGGGAGGCATAATCTGTAATTGTAGTAGGATTTATTATTATGATTATTACTCTAAGCAGTCACTGTGGTAATGCGACAATATTACTACATATAGAGTAGCATCCTGTTAATACTGTGCCGTTATTTGACTAAATGCTTTGCTTTGAGGATTGTTTAGCTTGTCTGATGTACAGACATCCATTTAAATTATCTTATTTATTATTGGACAGTGTGGATTTGGAAATAACACTTTTTATTGGTACTCGTGATTGAAGCAGCCACATTTGAAAAAACAACAATTAGATAAGAACCATGACAAGCATGAAACTATAAAATGTGTTTTTGACAAGCGCCGTATTCCAATGAACTGATGAAACCAAGAGATGTCTTTTATCAGGATGTACTGTTGCTGTTGTGTGTTAAGCATGTGTCAGCCAACACATGGGTGTGTTTAATTAAAGTTATATAGCCACCGTAAATGGCGTTGCCATTATGGATAAAGAACCTTTATGGGATTTAAAAAAATTAAACAGTTTGTTTGATGTATGAACCATTTCATGACTACGAATAGTAAAAGTTTTCAACTATAATGCACTGAAATTGTATCTATTTTTTCCCTATAAAACACAGAGGTTTGATGTCAAACTTTATTGTCCAAGTAGAAGTATTAATTGGTCATTTTAAAAAGATTATATTGGGCAACTTAAGAGTTTTATAAACTGAAAAGCACATTGGCAGCACATGTACCGGTCTTGATGTGTACGAACGGTCCATAGTGCAGCACATAAATGGAAACACAGCCGGAAACACTTTCAGTTCTGTCACCTGAGCTTTCGGGAAGACGCTATAAAACTTTGTGACTAGGTCAAAAAAAAAAAAAAAGTTTGGTCCCTCCCTTTGAATGAACTGTACTCATATATAGCACCTCTGGACCTCGTCTAGTGACCAATCAGAGTGCTTTGCAATACTGTATAACCACATATTCAGTTTGTGGAACCTGCTATCAAAGGTGCTAAGCTGCTAACACATCCCCACCTGGGACTAAAGGTCAACGTTTTCAACAAACCATTCCACAGTGCAGCCGCCTGAACTGCTACATTTTACAGCTGAGATATTGTAATCCCACCATGGGAACACACTTATTTGGCAGCACCAAGTGTTGTGGGTTTCTTTTCATGCTGATGATGTGATATTGTTAAACCAACCGGCATGTTAAGAAATTAAAAATGGGTATGGAAGCACATTAGGAATGAAATTATTAACGCCAGAGGAAATGACATCCTGAGAAACCCAAGATTAAGACAATGCAGTGAAAATAACATCTGTGCGGGTGTCTCACTGAACTGTGACTCTTGCAGTCTGCACTTAGAGCTAAAGGCTTTGTTGTCAAGTTCTAGCAGCAAAAATAACTCCTCGCACCAGACTGCACATTGGCCACCAGTACTCCCACAAAAACGCACTCATTCATCAAATCAATGCATTCCCCTCCCATTCACAGAGATCTCCTCCAGCAGAGAACAGCACAGCCCAGCGCAGCAGCAAGCGAGACATGTCTGCTGGAGACTTCACAATGGTTCAGCAAGCAAACATACTTCCTTTAAGGCCCTTGGGATAAACACAGCATCAAGCGGAGGGACTCAGAGTGGTTGTTGCTATCATTGTGTGTGTGGTAAGTGTGTGAGAGCGAGAGAGAGAGAGAGAGAGACAGTGTGTGTGTGTGTGTGTGTGTGTGTGTACGTGTGTGCACCTTTTGTCTTTGCTCCTTTTGCAAGATCTTCCTCTTGATTATGGTCATTTTTCAGTATTACTGGCCATTTCCATCCTTTTACAACTCCATGTAAATCCAGTTATGTAACACACTGCTGACAAAGTACACTGGAGGAATGAAGCACACACTACTTGTTTTGGAGACAGGGTTGGCTGTCACGAAGAAGTTTTATCCTGAGGCTCTCTTGCATGTATTAATGTGATTGCAGTAGGGGAAAAATAGACGGAGTAGAACAGATGAGAAGATTTTTACATTTTTGAAAGGATTTTAGTTTCTTAAGCCCTCATTGATCTGCCTTTGCTTCAACTATGAGTTCCTGTGGGGATCAATTAGATTTTTCTTGTTGATAAGTAATCATTAAATATGTAATGCACCGCAGCTAATAGAAAGGGAAGTGAAGCAGACGTATCTTTGGGCAGAATGATAGTCAAACATACTTCGCAGTCAAATCCAAGTTAATTTAACGTGATGTAATTTTGGCAATTTATGCAACAATGTTTTTGTTTCTGAATCTAAAAGTGCCATCCCAGTTAAAGACACGTTCATCTATTTGGGATTTGGAATGAATCAGTGCACAATGAGCAATAGGGTGGGGGTCCACTGGGGTTGGCAAACCACAGTGAGTCTGTCAGAAAGAAGGGACTCATATTCTTCACCTTTTCTAGAATGGCAGTTTCCAAAGTGGATCCCCTGTCTACCCATTCCCCAGGCCCCAGATAAGAAGCTCATCCCTCATCCACTGGGGCCGCATTAAATTTTAACTCTGGTTACCGAGTGTGGCCATTCAAACTTTTATCTCAAACCTTCTTTATCTTCTTTTCATTAAGTTCTCAAGCACTAATAGCCCTGTGAGTCTCCGCCGGGGTAAGGATGATGTTCTGAATAATGAAAGCTCATTATTTCTCCACAGAATGCTTGTTAATTCAAATGATGATATTAAAACTATAGTAGCCCTCAGCAGTCGGGTGATTTCTAGCATACTTTATCATGTATCAATATATACTCTGTTTGTCAAAACTGCCCCAAGCCTGGGCTGACATTCTCCTCCCGAGGAGTGGAGTGCTTCAGCAGGGCCTGCAATACTCTAAGGTGACAACTGGCAGAGTTTGTGCCTTCAGGAAAGTGGGGAAGAGGGGTGGAGGAATGAACAGAGTGATGGGGAGACGGAGGAAACTCAAAGAGCCGTCATTGTGCTCTCATGTCTATTTGACATTTTACCATAGTGTACACACAAATTCAACCCACCACACTCCACCTCCTCCTTCTCCCATGCACGAACACACTCACATCTGTCATCCTCATCTGCCTGGCCTGATGTGTGCGAGTGTTAGCAGTCATTTGCTCATATTCACCATCATTCACATGGACACAGAGACACACAAGTGAGCATGCACATGCATATGGACATCCATGGCCATTAACCTTTAAATATATCACGTTAGTATTTCAGTTTCATACATGACTTATACCTAAGGAGCTTAGTGCAAAGATTAATTGTGACATCATTCTCTCATATTCATTGTACTTTGTTCACTTGGATGAACTGTGTCATCAGGTAGAATAGTTCTTATTGATCTGTTCAAAAATGGAAGATGCACAGTGCATCACATGAGGTGCATGAAGTTTGCACAGCCTCTCCCAGATGTTGAAGGTTAGACATTGCTTGTTTGAGTTCTAGAAAACAAATCTAGTGACACACTAGTGAGTGTGAATCTGACCTTAAGTCTAAAAATAAACTTGGTTCCCTTGTTCCACTTTTCCCCAGCAGTGTTTATCAAAGCGAAATTAGCCCAAAAACATAAACAAAAAAAAAAGGTATTGTCTTTGTAGATGACCTGTGTTTTTAGGCCACCTTGAATCAAATAGTCGCTAACACACACTCAAATCAGATAATAAAAAGGGAAAAAAAGAAAGAAATGAGTCAGTGTTCAAAATCCACTGAGAATCTTCCTCGTCTAAATATATCCCTCTTATTCCATTACCTGAAGCGTAGCATACATGTTTTGGCATCTCCTAAAAAAATGCCTGTGGTTCTTTACTTGAATTGCATATCTGGGGGGTGAATGTGATGACAATATGTTACAAATAGTGCAGAGGGCATATTTATTCTGGATTCCTCAGGAGAACAAAAGCAGAGAAAAAAAATGGAGGAGAGCGAGGCATTCAAAAAGGCCTTTGGTATCATGGATGACACACTTTGATAGGTGCACTCCTGGACCTTCACCCTTGAAGAAATCATCTGAATTATGTAATTTAATAAACAGTATGTGTGAGGACGTATTCCTATGGATGTATATGTGCGTGTTTAGATGTTCTTGGGCAGACCAGTTCAGGAGCCAAGCTCTCGCGTAGCAAAACATTATATAACAACAAGTCGCACAGGCCGGACTGGTTGGTTCACCCCACTGCACCACCGAAATACGCCCCCAGGCCAACCCAACCCGACTATCTGTAAGCTTCTCCTGCAGGCGTCAGGTTTCAAAAGGGAACGCCTCAGGCACAATGTCACTAATCCACAGGCCCTGAAGGCCTCGAGTGGTGTGTTCATCTGAGAAGGCACACATATTTGTGTAGATGAGGATGCATGCGCCTCATACCTGTGCAGTACTTTTCAATATCTCCTTTAATGTCTTCATGTGGTTGGAGGATGACTGTGTGGACAAAAGATCAAAGGTTAAAAGTTTGAGGTAATTAAATTCAGGTTAGACTTCATGCTTGAAAGTTGACAGTAAACCTTATCCACCTGCAGATTGATATGACGCAAAGATTTTAGAGCACTGTGATGAAGTGTGATGTTTTTCCAATCAAATCAGTATTACCCATTGCTTCAAACTGTCTTAATCAATATTGAAGAAAATGGCATTAGATTATAGCCATCCGTTGTATTAAAACTCATTCCTGTCCAAGAAGCATCATGTTTCACGAGAACGTAGCCAGGACAACAAGATGCTGGATGTGCACGCGTAGACAGCATTAGCAAGTAGTTAGTCGAGCACAGACTCAGACTGGCCCATTCACCACGGCTGCTGCCGCTGCTTCACTGGCCCCAAAGTTTGTCCAAAGTGTAGCAACTAGGAGATGATGCCAGTTGCCAGGGGTGTTTCTTACTTTCCCATCACCAAACGAAGCTACACAAGCCAAAGTTTGATATTCTGTTCTTTCTGGGCATTGAGATGCTTCTTCTTTGTTAGATCGGATTACGGTTCTAGTATACATCGCGATATCAATTTCCAACTTGGTGTGTCTTCAAATATCTGAACAGACAGACTGTAAGTGACAAATGACAAGGCTCACATAATTGCACAACATGAACGTGTCATAATAAGCCTGAGAATACACCCGTGCTTAATGCAATGTTCGTGTTTCCGCCTATGCAGGTGATATATACAGTACATCCTGTTCCTTGAGTGTCAAGATGAATCATGTCAAGTCTTTTGACCTTACTCAACTGATCTGCAAGCATGAGAACACCGATGATAGGATGTATATACTGTAAGTGACTGCTGGCTCTTTATGATCATTGAAGCTATATTTCTTTCATGCACACTAAACACGGTATGAGGCACTGTCTTTTTTACCAATTGTTAGTAGAGTTTGACTTATATTTGCATTCGCTTCTAATCTCTCCTAAAAAGCCAGTGCAGGGCTCAGATCCCCCCACTTTCCCTCCATTCTTTCTCCCTGCCTCCCTCCTTCCTTCCATACAGTACACAACGTTGAGTGAAACAGTGTGGAAACTGTTGTCCTACCTGATAATGGATTTGGTAGCACCCCTGAAGGCATACACCATTGGCAGATACTGAATACCACTGGGAGATCAATGGCAGAACGGGTGGATAGAGAAGGAGGGAGCTGGGATGGGAGGAAGAGAAAGAAGATGAAGAAGGGATGGGGAAGATAAAAACAGAAATCCCGGAGCTTCTCCTGTTTGTGAGCTGGATAGGGTAAAGCCGCTGCCATAATCTGTTGTCAAGACACAAGGCCGCTGTAATGTCTTCCATCAGCAAGTGGATTATGTGCAGGGAATTGTAATTTACACCAGCTTCACTTTTATGTGTCACTCGGCTTAAAAGTTAATAGCATTTAGCTCAACAATGGCCCAGCCACATCGAACCCAGGCTGCCGTGCACCAATCTACAAGTGAGGCGCCATTGAGATGTACTTTTCCCGAACCCCAGACAATAGGGTGTTCCCACTGAGCTAATTAGCAGACGCCTGCCTATCTGCACACTACACATGTCCATTGTTGCTGTCACTGCACAAATCTCTGTCCCGCTGTATCTGTACAAGCTATTGTTTCCATGGGTTTTCCTTAAATAATCCTATGTAACTGCATGTTTTGTTTTTAGGTTGTTATATGAGGGACCTGAAGTGACACAACCAGACATGTTTTTACAGAGAAATACCTTCAGAGAATATAGCAGGAATTCCAACATATTTCCTTTTGTTTTAAAACAGATACAGATGTTCACAGTGTCAGCATATTAATAAGATCATAAAGCGATCATTTAGCAAATTGCAGATATGTAATTTAAAATAAACCTAAATACACAAATATTTCAGGAAAGGAAAAAAATCAAAATAGGCGAAACAAATACACAAAAACAAATCAATATTGGACCCTGACAAAGTAAAGGTCACATATATATGTTGACCTCTATGTATACAGGGGTCATCATTCCAGCGCATGCACACACATATTTCATTCTTGAGAGACAGACAAGAGAGAGACAGTCAAACTTGCCTCACATATTTTCCCAAGCCACATCGCCCTGGGGAAGGCAGGTGTGATGTTCCTAGGTGTCCTGTGGTCTCTGTGAGAGCAGTTGAGATGAAGGTGGTGGAGGGAATAAAGACAAGGGGGAGATTTGGGAAAATATGCCAAAAGGATCAGCAACACAGCAAAACAAGTGAAAAACTCATGTAATGAGACACAATGAAATCACAAGCAAAAATCTGTGTTCATCGGCACATTTGTCGGTTGGTGGTCTCATTGTCCTGCTTCCAATATAGATGTAAAAGCACTTACAGACATCTGTGTCAGATGCAGCTTTCAGTTGTAGTATGATAGAGAGAGGATATTGAACCACACATGGTTTGCAACAAATATACAAAGGTGGACACTATGAAGTGTGATCCTGAACATAAATACTCCACTCTGCCCACAATGACTATGGAGTGAATGCTGTGGTTGAGATCCGGTTACATTCGTCCGGATCCCATCTGGTGACTTACACGGTAAGTCACCAATTATGTGAGGGGCTTCACATCAGAGTCAATACCGTGTTTGAAGATGGGATGAGAATGAGTTCACTATTTTGAACGTACCGTAGTTTCAACACTTAAGTGTAGCCAACAGTGCATGTACACAGGTAACATACAAGGCCTTATGAGCCTCTACCCTCGTCTGCCACACCCAGAACCTAATATACCGTAAAGGTATATGAGGCAAATAAGTGCAGTCTTGAATAAGTAAAACTCCATTTCAGCACTCTGCTCTATTATTAATACCGAGCAGGCTGAACTTTGATTAAACTACTCAAGTGTTCTTCCTGTGTGGGATTTTGATTAAGACTGGGATGTGTGTTGGAGCAGGAGAAAATGGCGTCTATACAAGCCTTTCTTTCAGCTTCTCCATCTAGGTTGAGTCCTGTGCATATGTAGCTCTCATTTCCTGTGATATCCACCTTCCACCATTTTTTAGAATTAGGCAGATTAAAAAAACATTTGCACCTTATAAACAGAAATGCTCACAGACACAATGTCGTTTTTAGGGTTTCTTGGTTTTCAGCACTTCTAACTGTACAGACAGAGCTCTGTCTCCACTTTGTCAGATGTTTTTTTAATTTTGAAGTGACAGATTCAACAACACAATTCAGGTACATAATTGACCGGTGATGGGCCGTGACGAGCCGTGCCTAGATCACAGAACATCATCACATGACTGCCCTGTGCTAATCATCACAACAACACAGGATGTTACAGAGATTAGTTGAAACTGAACTAGGGTGAGAACTAGACGATACTCACCCTTCATCTCACTACAAAATCCAACATTAAATTGTAAGACAGTATTGTTAAACCGTCCCTGGATACTTAGGAATAAACCACTGAAACTTAAAAACTGTAGACAAAGCTCACAATCTTTAAATGATGATTCATATAAAAAGAGGAAAACATTTCCATGTGCATGTGTCTCACATTTGTGCTTCGAAAGCAGGCGTTAACACTGTTTCCGCTACAAACACCATTTTTCTTCAGCTTCAATGCCAAGTTCTCTTGACGTTCATGTGGAATCTTTTCTTGATTTTAACGGCCTGTTTGTTGCGCTAAGGCAACAGATTAATCCGTCCCTCTGCGTTACACTGAAGACACACGCGCAAGCACACAACATGGAAGCACAACTGGGGAGAGATGTCAGCTATCAAGTTGTGTTTTTATTGTCCTCAAGGTGCTTTGAACAACATTTCGGTGTGTTTCAGCTTCCCTTCTATCCTTTAGCACCCCGTTTCCCCATGATTCTTTTATGAACACCTCCTCATGCAAAGCATCCTTCTCCACTTGGGGCTACTTCTGTTCCATTATCCATGGTGGTGGGATTAGAGCTGTAGATGCGATGGCTTTCCCCTTTCAGTGTCATGTGCAGGCACCAGGCGGCCAATGGCGTGTCAGTGTGGCACGCAACAGGGTACCCTGCTTGGCCACCCACACGTGTATGGGAGTAGAGAGGATGTGTGAGGAGCACAGTATCAAACAAGGAACATCTGTGGCCACTGGGCTGTGGGGACCGGGAACAATGGTGGCCCTGGGGCAGCCACAGAGCCCTGGCCCGTGCCACGAAGGCTAGGGAGCCAACCGCACACACACACACACACACACACACACACACACACACACACATACACACACATACACTGTGGGGTGAGAACTCCTGCACATACGTAAAACCATTCCAAACCATTTCAGCAGGAAGTGAACAGGCAAACTACTGCCCGAAACACAGAGACACACACATGGGAAGAGGGGGAAAGCCTGAAACAAGATAAAACAGGAAAGACTGCAGCAGGCCGTAAATAGATTATTATTATTTATTGGGGTTTTTTGTTTGTTTGGGGTTTTTTTTATAGAGGAATGAAAAATACATCCATTTCTAGCACTATGCAAAAAGTTGTATATCAAGTTGCTCCCTCACCAGTAAGATGGACTCAACAAACATCATGTAAGTTACCACTGAGATCGCTAACAGTTACGGTACAGTCAGTTACATGACTTCAGATTCATTGTCGAAAGATGGTCATATATTAAATGTCTCTTATGTATGAAAGTGTTGTATTCCTGTATCTGCTATTTGGTAATAAAACCGTTATATGTGATAAATATAAATCTGCACAATCCACTGAGACCTTAATGTTTTCTGTATAGAGAAAAATTCTTGATCACGTATTATTGCTGCACTACAGTAAACAGGGAGTAAGTGGAGTTAGTGATTTGCTACAAGCTCCCCACAGACACATCAGTGCCATTTATTTCTTAAAAGAGATGATAAGACACACAGACACTCATATTAATGCTGTGACACACACACACACACACACACAAGCAGTCACACACCATTTGAATAACATATTCCACAGCTGCTGCAGCTCTCAATAGCCTCCCATGTGGCTTTTGTGTGTTGACATGTGTGAAAAAGTGTGGGCATGGAAACAGACACAGATGCACACAGACAGAGAGACACACGTACACACATCGGATCTGTGCTGTGATGTCACCTTGTCGAAAAAGCCTGCTCCACCTCGTCATGTTGTGGTATCACATGCCGACAATCAAATTGCCCACTGACATGAAATATG
>CAAKHB010007521.1:29990-40745 GCA_901007665.1 Aeoliscus strigatus | reverse complement strand
GCACACTGGGATAGTTGTTACAGCCTGTCCACAAAACCAATATGTTTCACTTCAACCTGAGAAATATTAACTTTCCCCCGGATGGCAAGCTAATTATAGCTGTGGAACCCCCCCACACACACACACACCCCAGGCATACACCTTTCACTGTCCAAGATACACAGCCATATAATCAATACTTCAACTGATGACTTGACTCATCTGTCTGTCACTGGCTAGCCTGTTGATATTTCAAATACAGCAAAGTTTTATGATGCTGAGAACATGATCAGTTTTATCAAACATCTGGACTACATGTAAAACGTGTTTTGCATTTGCTTATGCTGCCAGAACCTACACCTATTGCATGTGCATGTGCATGTGCAAAACCGCCAACCCCTCCTTTCAGACAGGAAGACGACTCACTTGACTTTGTCCGTGCACCATTTATGGCCGTGAGTATGGTGGTATTAGGAGGGGTATTTTTGGGTAATTGAATGTGCCATGCGTCTAATCCAATTTGAACAAATACAGTTTTAGTTTGCAGCGGTGACATCACTTCCCTCCCTGCCCGAGTGCATGATTTGGTATCTGTGTCATCAGCCTCATTTTGGGATCCAACAGACCTCTTATTGTAGTTCAACTGTGTGTCTTTGGTTGGAGATACATGTCTTGCCGTTCATAACTTCTAAAATGTGCACTCCAGAACACAGAAAGAAGAGTTAATGTAGTACAACAGAAGTCACTTCCCTTTGCAACCCTTTTAATTATCTCACATTATCACAACTGATTGTAGAGGCTTTTAGTTTGTGGGGTAAACTGATGGTTGTTGCTAAAACTGTATATGTAGGGAGAAATGTAGTATTAATTCGTAAATATAGTTTTGGCCAGAGAAAAACCAAAAAAAATCATGTGAAATCATTAAAAAGACACAATGTACGAAAGAGACGGATGTTTATGTCACTGACAGTCATCTGATCTGATGCCGTTATGCAAGGCCCATGCTTATTTTCACGAATAGAACTGTGCGCCTTCCGTCTACCACCAATGCCCCTCAGGGCCTCTGTACTTTTTTGGTGTTCCACAGCGATCAAGCCGTGTGTGTGACCATGACTCCTCAAAGTCGCCTCCTCTAATCAGCCACAGTCCGAGACCAGAGGTTGTGAAGCTCACTGTCTTTTTTCTCAATTTTATGCTGCACTGTGATGCGAAACGTATGAAAGCATGCTCTGTGCTTGTGGAACACTATGCCAAGCACTGTGTGCGTGGTTGAGTCGTCTGCACAGATGGCCCTGCATGAGTGAGGACCCCCACAGATGGAGGACAGAGAACATGGCAGCCATCTTCAAATGTTTTTTTCTTTTTTTTAAATCGTATTTTTTATTATCCAGTTGTTCAAGTATCACGTGGGAGAGTAATGAAGATAATTTCTCCTTGTACCACATGTAACCTTGCATGTTTGTTCACCTCATTAGTAAGCAAACATACTGTGTTTGTGTTCATCACGTGTTATTATTGCAAGCTGGCATAAAAATGCCAAATGCTTTGGAGAAGAACTACTCCCATACAGTATATTCTTAGTGGAGTAAATAGTTTTGGCCAGTGACCAGTATATTTACAGTTATTCTCCATGTTTTGGCTACTTAATACCCTTAAATGACAGGACAAAGATAACCACACAAACTGTTTTGGAAACTGCCACAGTAATGATCAGACATGACAAATTCATCAGATTTAGAAGTAAGACATCGGGGACCTCTTTTTGGTTTTTAATTTGGAGCATATCTGCACTGGGGAAATCACACATCTTTATCTTGTTCTCACCAGAGACGTCACTGCTCATCTTTGAGTTTACTAACAGCACAGGGCCGACAAAGGCTGGAGCCTTATAAAGACTAAGAATACTTGAAAATAAGGGATGGAGACCTCCAAATCTTTATTATGTCATTGTTTCTCTCTTTTCCTCTTTCAATGCTGTCTCTGCCAGGATTATTTTTTTTACCTCTTCTACTGTTTTCCCAACAGACATCCAATGCGCTCCCTACACACCGTTGTCCTCCTGTCCTAACGTCCATGTATCGTTGCATTAGCCATTATCCAAGCTTGATGAATTTGGATTTAAAAATGGAGCACTGCCCAAAGATGCATGTATGTAGACAAATGAGGAGGACAGTTCTGGTGACGTAATGATCATCTTACCTGAGCAGGCTGCACCTTGTGCAATCATCATTTGCACATTTATGATTTACAAACACATACATTCATTTGATTTCTTAAAATGGTGAAAATTGGTGAGGAAAGTTTCACACTTGTGTAAGCAAAATTTCTCAGTGGAGGGAAGGAATGTGTCAAGTTTATTTAGATACTTCCACCCCCTCATCTCGATCTTCCCCTCTCACCATTGGAGGTGGGTAATTAGGAGTGAGTGCATGGGGGTCGTGAATTTGGAGGGAGGTGGGAGGTCCTGTAATCTTTTGCTGAGAAGGCACCTTGTCCTCTCCCCTGTTTATAACATCATCAAAGTTGTGCCTCTGGGGGCCCCTATGGTTCGTTAATAATTTAGGTGTGCGCTGGCCTGCCTGGCTGAGACAGGAAGCCCTTACTTACCGAGTTTGTAAACCATGGGATGATTTACAAGAACACATTTTCGTCATCACACTCATTAAATAAAATGCCCCCCTCTCTCTGTGGCAAGATTAAATCAAAAACATCGGGGGGAAACAGTGTTTTGCTCTGTCGCCCCTATCCGCTGCACTTTATGGAGTGCAGATAAAGAGAGAGACAGACAGACAGACAGGTTGTGGATCAAAAAGAAAAACAGGACTAAAGAGGTGAGGAAGAATCAAATATATACAGAAGGACAAAACAGGACAACCATGAAAAACTGACATATGCTGTTCTCTTCTGACAAAAAAGGGGGAAAAAACGAACATAATAATTCTCCACATTTCATATTCTCATTTATTATTCAGTGACATCGTCTGCAAATTAATTTCTCATATAAGGACGATAATTTATCTTAGAGTTCCCCTTACAGTTGAATAAATGGGGGTGGGTCACCCTGCCTTAAGCAGCTGCTAACCCACCCCAGATGATTTCATTAGTCGGCTCTGGTGTAAAGCATGAAGAGAGTAACGCAAATCTGCTGGATCTGGTAATTATTTAGCATAAACAAAGGTCAAATTCAGTGATGCACAAAATGAAAATCGATACACATTCAGAAACATTCAGAGTGTTTCTGCTCTTACTGTCTGGCGTTCATTGGCTCAGCCTAGTAGAGAGCAGCAGTGCTGGAAGGTGGCATATTAAGGTTTCACTCAGCAGCCAGCTCGGACATGGTGTGGAGGGTAAGTGCTTCACGCTTAGATGGCAGTCAAAGTGGCTTGTCTGACCTTCATACAGCACCTTACACCCCAGTTTACCTCACGGAACTGATTGTGATATGCCGTGCCTGAACTGGGGCCAGGGGAAGGTACGCAGCAAGGAGCCGTAAAAAATGGAATATTTCTTCACCCCGGGATTTATAGCTTTTAGAAAGTTCCATGCTGCATGTGGAGGGGATGATTGGACAGTGCATATGTGTGTCACTGGTGTGACGGAGAGGGAAGTCAAGTTCAATCTATGCGTGGGGATGAGGAAAAGTTCAGTTAAAGCAATGAAAAAAAGAAAGTGAGCGTAGGACAAAAGGGGCGAAGGAGAGAGGGAGGAAAAAACAAGGAATGGATGGATGGGTGCCACATCCACTCTCCCAGGTGCAAACTGCTGACATCTTTCCCATGTGATCTGCTGCTGGGACAGTCGTCGTTTACATCATAAAACCCAAATTATACGTTTATCTCTGCTATGTATGAGAAGTACTCACTACGAGCATTGTTCAAACTGAATGTTGTCAAAGAGGAACAATTTAAAAATCATGTTTTTATTTTTAATAATGAGTTTTATTTTTGATAATGAAATACAAGGATATAAATAATGGATTAATTGAATGTGATCACTGTAACGTAACTGGTAACAACCTTCCTTGTTTTTGCCTTTGACAAGATCGGATTGTAACTTTGTGTCACATTATTATAACAAATGTTGACAGACAGGCATGTGTCTAAAGGCTGATTACACCAGGTGAATATGATAGAAAGGTTTTGCTTTTCAGAGACATTTATAATAACAAAACAATAAATTCTACCAGTTAAGAATAGTATTATGAACTCATTCAAATTATCTGCATATTACATTTACACCCCCCAAAACAGGCTTTAAAACACAGGAATCATCTATTAAAGACATACTAAAAGTGGCAATGGCAGTTACATTTCAACAAACTACATAGGACGGTTGCAAATGTTGACTATTTATTTGAATTATGTCTCCGGTCCCCCTAAAGGCAGGGCAGCTAGGGAGATTTGTTTGTTTTACTGGCTTCACTGTTGTTTTAGAGTCAGTTAAGGCAAATTAACACAATTTCATCTCTTCTTTAAACACACATTATGTTGTTTAAACTACCTGTAGCATGTTTGCTTTGGAAGCAACCATCCATCTCACCAATAATTGAGAATACATCCCAGGAAATTTTGAGAATAAACATGCGAGCACTCCTCTTCCTCACCACGTTTCTGACTTGACATGATGGGCTTTCCTCACCAAAGTCCACTTTTTGACTCTCTCCCGCTCGCTCTGTTTACTTCTGTGTGGATTTAGATGGTGTCACTCTAATGGGTTTTACAGTTTTTAAAGAGATTATACTTTGGGATTACTACCTGAGCAGGAGGGGCTTGGAAAATTCAGCAATGTCTTTGATGTCTTAGAGTGTAAACACAACCTAAGGCTACCTAGCAAGGAGGGGCCTAGGCTTTGTTATTCAGAGTCTTGGCCCTTAATTGTTGTGGTTGGGACAAAAGGGGAAAGGTAACATTTTTCTAAAAAGCGACAGGGGAGGGCTCCACCATCGGTCAAGAGTGTGTAAACAAGAGACCAAGATTCGGTTTATTTGTCATATGAACGTGAAGTCAACATGACAATGAAATGTTATGGATGAAAGTAACCAAGCTAAAAGGAGACTAACTAACACACTTGGGATGTTTAAGAACATCACAGAATCTTCTTGATGTTAAAACTTTGTGAATTAAAAAATGTTTTAGGCAACTACAAGCAATAACAATTTCTAAAGACAGGAATGACAAAGAAGCCTGACTCAGGCAGTTCCTATAGCGTTTTAAATCATCCAGAACAAGCCGTTCTGGGGACTCATTACTCGTTCCGTAAAAGAGTCAAGCAGGATTCAATGGTAGGGTTCTCTGCAATATTTAAACCTACGGCTCCACTGATCCTACGTGCAGATGGGGAGCTCTGTGGTGTAATGGACATGCAAATAGGTCCTAATGTGTCCACAAGGCCCTCTAAAGGCAAATGCCACCACTCCCACTCAAGGAGATGAGCTTCCTTCTGAGTTCTGCTGCTTTGTGTGTGTTACAGTTAATGGCTGGTAACTTCCATTCTGACTATGTTTACTGATCGAGCTGCTTAAAAGCGTCTGGAAGTTCGCCAGATGTGTTTGGTAGACGCTAGTTTGTGTACATCAGGGTCCGCTGAAGCTTCCAATTGGATATGCATGTGTCATAGGCTTCTGGATGCCTATGATGTGTTTTAATTGAACATTATTGAGATTATATCACAATACAGACAAAAGGACAAAAAACTATAGACAAATACATGAACAGAAACAGCAAGAACAGCCTGATGTGACAGCTATAGTGGCTGTTATCTCTGACTCTGAGCCACTACCGTTCCCTGTCAAAACGAAAAGGCAAATCAATATTGTCCTTCACAACTTCAGATTAAACCCCTTTTGATTTTACTGCCTCCATGTTCTTTTTTTAGCCGTGCAATCTGTTGTAACAGTGTAACAAACCCATCCCAATCGATTGCTGGTGAGATCAGTATTAACAAGTGGAATTGTTCTTTCTCCTTTGTTTTTTTTTTATTCCAAAATGGGCAGGGAGTGAAGCAATGGAGCAAAACACATAAAAAGACGGCAGTCATGAACAAACACAATAAAACCCTGAACTAGAAACTGCTTTCTGAGGCGAGGGAGTATTGTGGTGCGAATGTTTTTGCAATTTAGAGTCAGTTGCCACAAACCACTAAATGCCCTTAAATAGTACTGTGTGTCAGGTTTGCAACAGATAGGTAGTCCCAGAGCTTTATGTGTGTGTGGGGGGGCACTGAAAATATCCTCCATGCCAGACATTCACATGTATCGACAGTGTGGTTTTAATAGGTCCTCATCGTTCCGCACGGCATCTGCAGAGATGTAAACAAAAGTCCTTGTGTCTCTTTGCCACATGGACGATTCACGTGTGTTTCCGGAAGAGATCAAGTGCACTGGCATCCCTGTGTTCCTTCCTAAATCCTCAGTAATGCTGATACAAAGATGCAGCCTTCAAAGGCAGAGAGGCCCACTTGGCAGGCACATGCTTGAGCCCCAGATGAGTTAGGTGGGTACGTGATAAGGTAGGCACTTTGCTAAGCTGTCAACCCAAAGTAATGACAAAGTTGAATACTGCGGGCTGGAGGGGGATGGTGCGCTCTCATAGACATTACAGGTGCCTAAGACAGCGCCAGGGTGGATAAAAGAGTAGATTTAGCATGTGAATGTGTCATGGGATAGGCTCAGAGACAGAGGATGGTGCGTTTGGGTGTGTGAGGGGCAGGTCGGGGTCACAGGTTCACATTCTGCATGGATCAGCATCATCGTACGCTCAAGTGCTGTGATAATGCTCTGGTCCCATCTGCATTAGCCAGGTAGTGAAGAAAGACACACACAAATCCTCCTCCTCAGCACCAACTTAATGTCCCTGAACCCAGTCTGCATCTGTGTGTCTTAGAGAAGAATGGAATGGTTTTGTTGTTGGCTAGAAGCTGATGACTACAGCTTTGAACGACTTTTGCAAGAAGCTTAAAGGATACATTCAGTTGAACTGTTTCTTTTCTTTTCAGGCAGCAGCCGATGTTTTGACCTGAGATGGGTCAGGGAACCAGGTAAAACTGGATTGCAAAGGGAGCCGTTAAGACAAGCAAACCAGACAGAATTGATGGTAAATGACAAGAAGTCAAAGGTGTGAATGCAGCACATTTCAGTTATGGTTTAGCTCATCTGGTTTATTAAAACCAAGAGAACATATTTAAGGCAATAGGAGCAGACATGATGTAATGATGCCCCGATTTTACTGATGTTACTACGTGTGATGATAACAGACTGAATAAGAAGGGGTTTGACTTTTAAAAGAACACCATGCAGAGTCATGAGTGTGTATACATGATAATTACTTACATATGCATCCGTAGGACAGTGTTCACACGTGTCTGTTTGGCTGTATGCGAACGTATGCAGACATGTGTCCGTGGATCGGCCTTTACGTGTGTGACTCCTTGAGCTCGTCGAGCTGTTAATTTCTCCTCTCTCAGCACACGGAGCAGGGGTCACACATCAAAGCTGCCAATGATGATTGAATGAGAAAGGTCTGTGTCTTAAGAGCCTGCCCGAGCCTGCTCCCTGGATTTAGACACTTAGTGGGGGATAAACAAAAGGCACTGGATTTTACTTTCAGAACAGAGACACACACATGTTCAATGTGCGTGTTACACTGACAAACTGCACACAACAAAGAAATATCTTTTGAAGGGCACAGTGCAGCAACAAGTAGGAGTCTAAGGGTGCTGACACCCTTTTGTTTGTTTTTGGTTTGCCCTAGTCAAAATCATGTAATGAATTTGCAGCAGGTTCAATTTCTTTACACACAGGAAATTCAAGCACACAAATTGACAATGACAGTGCAATAACATTCTGTCCATATACATATAAAACAGGAACAACATACTAGTGTATATATATGTGTGTGTGTGTGGTATGTTGTTCCTGTTTTTGTTTCATATCATATATCGTTTCCTGGAGTAAAGCACCATTCACCAGATGACTCGGTGAGGATCATTTGTCCACCTCTGTGTTCACACCAGACAAAAGGAACTGCACCAAGCGGGAAAGCAAGATCCAGTATGGTTCGACCTGTCGGTGTGAAAGCTCTAATTATAAATAATACCAGGATGTTTCTGATTCACAGTGATAGCCTGTGGAAAGATTCTACGCTCACTGGGGAGCTGCCTCGTATAACCAGTCATGCTCACCACTGAACTGCTCAGACCTATTTGGAGTTGAGGGGTCTTGGCAAAGACAAAAAGTTGTTTAGGAAGAATAATTCAGTGAGACCTTATAATTCAGTTAGACCTTTGTTTCAGACTCAGTTTATTTGCTGGTTTATCTGTGTTGTATGCTTTTTTACTATTAATTTGATTACATAATCCTTCAACCACCTTTCCTAGTAATTGATTCAAGTGATGATGTTACATTTCTAGGTCCTTGTCATGAGTTTGCTTGGGTACATTATTCCATGAATTGCTAAATAATGTATCATGCTATTTTAAATAATAAAATCAAGCTTCTTAAGGTCTTCAAAGAACTACATAAACAAAATTCCCAGAAGATTAAAATAGTATTTCTCATTTGATTTTGGATTCTGATAAAGTAAATATAAAAATATGGTGGTGAACCAGGGAGGCTTTTCAATGATATTTTCTGAGAGTAAGGATTAAAACAGAGTCACAGGAAGAATAATCCAAGAGAGTTGTTGTACTGATATCAGTATAGAGCAGAGAAATACTGGATGCACGGTTTGTGGCAGGTGTGCTGTTGGGGGTTGCTGATGAGTATCAACCAAAGAACAACAGACGACAGTTATAGGATCAAGTCAAGTCTCCAGCATGTTTTCTTCACCCTATTCACACACACGCACACAAGGTGTGTCACGTTAAAGTAGCCAGGTATTTACGCTCCTGCTTGGCTTATCAGATTTCAGAAGCTCCCCTGAGGCGCTGTAACACAAAAAGATAGATAGCTATCCAAGCATGACCTCAGATACAACACACACACGCACACACACACACACACACACACACACACACACAGATGTTCATCATAGATAGATGGTAACTCAGGCATAACATCATAACATCAGTGATTGCAGACTACAGGAACTGTGATTAAACAGCATCCTCAGTGGAACAGATCCCGTGAAGGGATATTATATACAAATATTTGAGAAACACTCTGAGCCTTAAACTGATTTTTCAGACTGTGTTGGTGTTCACATGTCGCTGTATCCTTGCCACAGCCTTTTAGCCTATGTGCCTTTATTGTGGCTTTTGTTCCTGTTATCATCAATCAGTGAACATCTCTCCCACCATCAATTATTTTTAAAAAAAGAGATTTGCAGCGGATTGATTCTTTTCAATGATGGTAATCTGTGTATGTATTGTTCACAGTGATATGCAAGCAGAAAACATGATCAGATCAGCTCCAGTGTTGGAGTTGTGTTTTTTCGTCCAAATGAGGAGTAAATTACTTGTTTTCTTTGTCAGTAGTGGATAGTGGATGTTTTTGTTTGTTTGTTTGTTTTTTTTATGTTTTGCCTGTGGAGGGTTTTAATAAAGAACTCCATATTCCACGTTCCTGAGTCCCATTTTTAAGAGACAATGCATGTAAGTCCTGATAATTCAGTTGCTGCGGTTGCAGGTGAGCCTGACATCACCTGGCTTCTCATTTCACATTGACTCTGCCTCCAGGCTCTCAATGCCCCACCACCACTTATTTACCACTAATCATTTTAAAGCATCTTCTGCACACCACCTTGAAGATTGATAGAAGATAGGTAGTGTGAGAGAAAATTCAGAGGAAGTAAAAGAAGATAAATGTAAATTGGAGGAATAAAGCACATGCTCTTCTTCTTCTCTCAGTAGAGTTGAATTTTCTGCAGAAACACTCGGACACCGGAAGATAGAGCAGAAATACACCACACGGACGATACTATGATGATTGGGTTTGTGTGGGGTTAAAGGTCAAATAATGTAGGTGACAGCTTGGACTTTGAAGTTTTGCAGCAAGTATACCGTCCCCCGATCCTCCCTGAGGCTCTATGTTCCCGCTTTAACCACCCCACCACCTCCACGCTCAGACACACACACACGCACACACACACACGCACACACACAAACACACACACAAACACAAACAGACACCATTTATTTTTGTATCTTTGTCTTTTTTGTCTTAAACACACATTTCTCTCTTTCTTTATCTGCCTCTTGTAAAATCCATCCTGCTGTACTGCTCAAGCATTACAGTGTAAAGGCTTCTTATGAAATTATACTCCATTTTGTACTTCATTGTGGTTTGCTAGCATATTTTTACATTTACTTCTTGCGAGTGGATTCAAACAAGTAGTGCATTCCAATAAATTTCACTGACAGGACACAGTAGTTGGGAGTTACAACCATTCTCCACCCGACTCACTCCTCTGTCATTGTCTCCTTTACATTCATGTGACAGCTTTAAAATCAGTTCTCATTGCAGCACTGCTGGAGTGTAGCCAGAGAGATGGGACTACATGACGAGGAGTAATCTGAAGAACACACATTTCCACCAGTTTGTCCTTTCGATAACACGCTGTGATGCCACATTTAGTAGTCTCCTTCTCAGCTGTGGGACAAGAGGTACACAAAGGCTTTACAAACCATTTGTAAAAGCAGACAGAGGGAGGAAGAGGAGGAAGAGGAGGAAGAGGAGGAAGAAAAAACAGACAGATGTTGGACTTGAAGGTGATTCTTTAATAATAATAAGTAAGTAGTAATAATAATAATAATGAATGAATGAAGAGTGGAAACCAGCTT
>CAAKHB010007521.1:9170-25574 GCA_901007665.1 Aeoliscus strigatus | reverse complement strand
AACAGTCTCGTTCTGCAGTTAATTGCAGGTTTTTGTTTTGGCTGTGGTGAAAGTTAGATGGACTCAATGGAGTGTGAGAGCTTATACTCTTCTTTCTTTCTGTCATTTTTCATTACCTCTCAATTTTGGTCTTCTTTTCTGTCCCTCCATCCCATCAAATCTGCCCTACACATGCTCTGTTTCTATTACTCTCCGTGAGCTTCACAGCTGTTCACCTCTTTCCGCCACCGTCTCCCCCTGTTCATTCTGTCCAGTCCCTCACCAGTCCCCCAAACGCTCTTTTATTTCAGCCGTACCTCCCTCATCCCTCCTCTTTCACCCCCATCGCAGTAGTGGCAGAGCAGGCCGAAACCCCGGGGCAAGAGAAGGAGCGCCCAGATCTGTTCTGTGCCGCGTGACTAGCTATTTTTATCTCTAGTCACTTTCTAGACGCAAACACAGTCTCCTTTCCACCCCATGTTTCTTTTTCAGTCTCAGTTTTTTATTTGCACTTATGTCTCTCCTCACTCTTTTTTATAAATATTTGGTAGGGGTCCTGGTTTACCCACTGTACTGTATTTACTTGTGACAACTGGTGTAAGATAAGTTCAGTGGGCAGTATTCGTGTGAGCTGTTGTGTGTATCTTGACATAATTCGACCTGTTTTTTTTCTTGTCACTGAGGTTGACCAGCATAAATACAGACTTTTAGTTGGTAAATGATCCTGAAAACACATAAATGGATGTCTGCATCAAATACCACCTCTTTACATAAAAAAAAATGTTTCATGCAGTCTCAGTGAAAATGTTGAATGTTTTAAATGGATTTTAGACGCTCCTAAGTACAGTGTGTAGGGGGAAAAAAGAGTCAACCTCTGTATAAAATACCTTCGAGACTTGTCCTGGAGAGTTTGGTTCATGTTGCTTACAATGAATGTTAGGATGTCAAGAAGGAGGACACACACACACACACACAGAGACACACACACATGGTCAGCTCATAAGGAGGAAGTCCATTGTGCAGAGAGGAGATCGATGGAAGGGTCAGGCCATGTCAGGAGAGGTAGAGCAGAAACAAGCCAAAGATTGTTTTCTGCCTCTCTCTTTCCTCCGCTGTCTGGAGACCTCGCTGGTCCGTGCTTTGGGCCGGGGTAACGCCATCTCAGGGAGAAGACACTTATTTCTCACAAGTTCTCTCCGCGCAACTATACTGTGAAAATAACTCAAACTGGACGTACAGTGTGTATTGAGTAGATTGCAATCAATTTATTTTACATGATTAAAATTGGTTGTTGTTTGTTTTTACTTTTAATTCTTTCAGCAGCTGAAACATTTCCGCTCAAAGTAATGATCAGATCTGTGGAACCGAACCACCACCACTTAGCTTTAATTTATAATGTTTAAATAGTATTGATATTTTGTCGATGGCTAGCAGCACAAAAATAAACACAAAGATATGACAAAGTACATGTGTATGGTTTTAATTTTGGCATCTCATTGTATAGCAGTTACAATGGGATGCCATTAATAATCCCTTCTCAATGCTGTTATTAGCCATAAGATGTTATTTTCAGATGTGTGCCCCAGCTGATAAGTGTGGGAACAGAGCATGTGGTAGGACACACCAGTTGTCCAACCTCACCCACAATGATCAGCTTTGTTAGCCTCACCTCCCTCCTGCCCTGTCTTGGGCATTACATAGTGTTGGCATTGTGCTCCCTAAAGTTACAGTGGCCCGAAGACGCTGTTTCTCCTGGGTAGTAAAAGCTGGCATCGGAGTTGGGGGCATAACTAGCTAGTACTAAAGGTCTTTACCACAACTCCACACAGATACTGTTCATAAGACATAAATATATAAATATAAATGACAGAAAGCCCCCCCCTCTTTTTATTTATGCTGTTAGTCTGAAAAATTTTTACATTTTCATCTTTTCCGCTGAATCTAACCAAATCCGAATCACTTTGTGGCTGCCTTTTGATAAATATCACAAGCCTAATAATGTCCATAAAATCAATATAATATCATATTCTCTTGTAACTGGACAGCTAGTCAGCAGACTGTTGGTGGCTGATTCTCTTTATAACATTTATCTCCTCTAGACAGTTTGCTAACTGTACAGCTATAATGATCACAGTAGGAACACAGACACCTCTTGACTGATGGTCCGCTCTCTTTTCCCAAAGCTGCTGTTTCCCCTGGTAGTCTCATTGCCTCCACCACAGAACTCCCTGAGGGTCTCACAATAGGTTGTGTGTGTGCTGTATCTTTCTTGTGCAGGTAGCTAACTGTGACAGCCAAGTCCACAGGTAATAGTCAGGTGGTGAAAGGAGAATCCCCTCCGGAAGATCCTTGTCCACCAAATCCCAAATGATTGAAAAGTACACTAGCAGATGAGGGTTGCATCGGCCAACCAGGGAGGGGTTTCAGAACTGAGGTGAATGTTCCTCAAGACTGACGGAACCATATTCCTTAACACAAGATACAAATATTAAACATGTGTTGACGCAAAAAGTGACTGGTGGTGCAGGGTTAGTTTGAACATGAAAGTTCAGAGTGCATCTGAATGTTGGGTGGCACCTGCCTTCTAATGGTAAAGAAGTCAAGTTCTGGCAAGTGCATGATGAATGAATGCTCTTCTCTTGATTTCAGGTTCCACTTGTTCTATTTGAGGCTCTGTGACCAGACCTGAGATAATCAGCAAATGTTCTGTGAACAGACACGATTGAGGAAGGAAGAGAAAATAAAACTCACTCTGTATATGGTTTTGCAAGGACTATAATGCACTGAAATACCTATTCCACACTGATATACAGTATTTACAATTATTGTCTCTTTTACCTGACACAGTCTTTTTATATTGTATCTTTCTGCTGGCCTATTAAACACCATAAATATAGTATAGACGTGGATACCTGTGCATAGGCAGGTGGTGATTTGATAGCTGTACTCATACCAAAGAGTGTCATAACACGGGTTTGCTCAATTTGGAAAAGATCCCATGTGCCAAAACATGTCCTGATCTATTCTGTTTGGGAGTGTGCATTCAGAAGATGGCTGAAGGTAGATTTGCTCCCTTGAAAACCTTCATCACTGCAGACAAGTTCTATATGGATGTTGGAGAAGAAACTAACGAGCTAACTAGCTCATAGATAGTTTACTTGGTCATGAAAACATTCTTGCGTGTCACAAGATTGCAAGACCTCTCCAATCTCACATCACGTTGCCAACAAACACCATTAAGAAAACTGTTCAACAAGGCAACACAAACAAGATTCTCATCCTCTTGACTCTTCTTGTCATGACTGCCCTTTATCACCCTCTCCAGTTTTTATGAAGGGAGGCCTATCTTTGGACTATCATTTGACATCATTTACACATTCTTCCTACCAGATGCTCCCTTGTGATATGCTGTGTGTGTTCCCCCCCTCCTTGTGTGACTCAATGGGACGCTTTCATCCACTGCAGCTTCCCCTTCCATCGACACACAAACATATAGACCATGTAAGCCACAAAGTCCATTCAGCTGATGGAGACTGCTGGCTGAGGGGTAAAAAGCCACCACATGATAGCGGATCCGGCCCCTTGCAGAAAACCACCTTTTCTGTCCAAGGGGGGAAACAGACAATGCATTGTCAACCATACCGAGGGAGTCTACCCCTTCTACTAAAGACACTGACGCCCAGCTGCTTCAGCACGTCGCCCAAACTATGGCCCATTGTTCCATGCATGCCTGCTTTAGTCACATCCCTTCCTTGATAGGCCCCCAGTGTTGATCAATGGCCGGCCCTGCTGGAGTAGCCATGGGTCTGTGGCACCCCACAGGTCTCAGTGCTGGGCCCACTCATCTTGTGACAGATCGTCTGTCACTCTTTACCCTCTCCACACCCCTGGCCTGAAAGAGGCACTCGTCTGGTCCCCTCAATTAAAGCCACACTGCAGGTCACAGGTTCAGAGTTGCTGGTTACCAGCATCTGTATTATTAACACTGACATGCAGTTTTTATTGGCTTTGGTTGCAGGAGAAGTATACCATGTATTTTATTCTGTCTACATTTATGACAGCCTTTAAAAAGCTAATGTCTGTCATCTCATCTGCTTGGTGCAATTAAATTCTTCTTTTAGTGGTATTGCAAGGAGGCCTTGGCTAACACATCTATCAGATGAGGAGCTGTGTGTTGGAGACATGCTCAGTTAGACCACATGCTCATAAAGATTATATTAATGGTTTATGTACCCCACTACAGCATTGTTAATGGCAAATGGCATTTACTAGGTGCTGCAGAAAAAGACCATTCAATCCACTGTATGGTTTATCTATCATGTCAAGGGCTCAATAAAAAGGCCTCTCTAATATCAAAAGACACTCAACACAAAGGCTGTACCCCTGGGCTAGGTTTAAACCTTTTCTTGTATTCCTGTGTAACAGAATGAATTGTTTCTATTTTCGAAATCCGTCTGAAATTAATCAAATTTATTTGCTCTTTACGCCGTGCCTAAGTACATGCACCCGGACGAAGAGAGACAAACACATGCACTGGCAACAAAGCAGTCAGCACGTAGTGAAACAAACCCTATTACAATAATTTCAGGGGTTGTTTTCAGATTGGGCTCTGTGAAATAGCTCATGCCTTAACCAGCATCAGATTTCATGTGCCTATTAGACTGTTCAGTGTCTCTTCATCTGTGATGATGTCATCAAAATGTGTCCCTACCTTAGAGCAGCACCTTGCTGCTTTTGCAGTGAAGCAATTCTGTTATGTCAGCTGGCGAGAAAAACACTAATGATGATGGGAGGTTAGCTTGGAGTAAGTGCACAGAGGTTTCCATACAGTTTGAATGAGTAAAACACCCAAGCGAGAGAGATGGATGAAGAATGAGAAAGAAAGACGGGGATGGGGAGTAGTATCGCTAAATGTGTCACTTGATTGAAGTGTGTAAGGTTCTGAGCTAATTACATCCAGAACCACATCCTAGGAACAGATGCCACACTTGTGCATCAATAAATGCTTATAAGTAACTTATTTAGGGCTGCCTGCCATGCAAGGAAATGGCATGACTTAAAGCACAAGTGCTCGGGGGCAATTCCCTGGCTCTTTGTCTTGTCATCCTGCATCTTTTAAATCTATTCACTGCTTCAAAACAACACTGGCAGACAGCAGGGCATGCAGAAAAAAAGAGAAAAGGAAGGAAGAAAAAGATACAAATATTCACACTTTGCAGACAGTATTATATTTGCTGTTTGCATCGTCTGGGATCAAAGTACTGCTGTCTTCTCTTAAATTTGTGAGTGGTATCAGAGTGGTATGCGCTCTGTTTTTAAGGCCAAGCTCCTGTTTGATGAAATGCAACTGTTCTTCAAAGTTATAGATAAATATGTTTTGACTTGAAAGGTAGAAGGATAAATTAGCCTGACAAGCTGGTGCTATGTTTTATTTAGCAGTTGAGGTAAAAGACGCCTCTTATGAAGCCTAGATGCCTGAAAGTTGTCAAAAAGTAAAGGTAAGCTTCATGAGAATCCAAGCTTTTTCTTTCTGCTGGAGTGTATGTTGACAAGCTATTATCTTTACTGATTTTTGTGAGTGACAGATTCAAACAGACAGGTTGACTACTTTAACAATTTCCCAGTAAAGCCCATATAGAACAAAGTACATAATCAAAGCCAGACCTCAGCATTCCGCAAACATAACAGGCAATTAGTGCCAGAGAGCGACTCAGTGCATGATTTTGATTCACTTCTGAACGGTAATGGAATTGGAATGACCTTTGAGTGAATACCTTGGTGCTGAATTTAGGTTCCTTGGTATTTTCAAACTGTCAATCTGTCACCTGTTTTATGTCAAGGCTGTTGCCCCCCAGAAAAACAATCTGATGTGGTAATGCACATGTGACATCTGCACTAGCTGCTGTAATAATTACCCGACAATGATTTTGCTTTCCAAAATTTTTTTGGTTTTTATCGGATTAAAATAATCGCCCCCCCATCACATTTTATTGTTGAATCAGATATCATCTTAACCAAGAGAGTGGCAATGCACCTTAACACTAAACAGCAGGCCGGAATTTAAAAAAAGTTCCTGGTATAACACTGTGTCAATCTATAATTGGCTGGCAGGGCAGGGTCAAAACATGGAAAACTGGTCAATAACAACGCAATCGATCTCACGTGAATGCAGACTGGAGTCAAGAAGAACTTTCACAGATTAAATACACAAGGAGGTGAAAACAATGACACAGAGATGTAATACATGGAGGTGGATTACAAGGAGGTAATCACATGGGGGATCGTCACAGGACATGAGGAATGACACATGACTACCAAAAAGAACTGAATGCAATGAACTCACAGGATCTTGTGGTCTCCTGCTCCGGTCATGTAAGTTTTTGTACTGCACAGCACCAGGAAATCTGTGAGAAACATAAATTGAGATAATTCTGTTTGTGGACAGAGACAGAAAACTGCACCTGAAATAAGATGCATAGATCACACAAACAGCAGATCATCAGTGTGAAATACCTGGTTAATCTTCCTCAAGAAATGTTCCCTGAAACCTGAAGAATTGCAGCAGAAAACATGCTACAATGATTTAATGGCTTCTCTCTTCTTTTCAGCACTTTCAGTGGCTAAGTAGTCAAGTCAAGCCAGAGTCTCATAATGCTTGTATAATAACTATTCTAATAGAAACCCAACATTCACATGAGCTTTTAGTGACAGAGGGGTGGAAAAATGTAGTAGTGTTAGTTAGTAGTTCCTGCCCCACAAAAATATTTAAAGCAGCGGCAAAGCTGGAAAATCGACATTAAGGGCCCCTGCACAATTTAATTTACATACAGAGAAAAAGAGCTTCTTCACTTATGACTGTTTCTGCTAGATGATGTAAGAGGGCGAAAGTCCTTGGGAATTCTGGTTAGTTTCGATCAGCCTGCATGACTGACCAGTGCTGAAAAGCAAAAATGCTAATGTGGGACAGGAGGAAGCATTTTGTGTTCTACGTGTTCCCTCTTATTAAATGCAAGAAACTGTTTTGCAATTGATGATTGTCCCAAAGAATAATTAGATATGTTTGCATTTTTCATGAGATTAATTTATTGCTTCCTAATGTTCGTTTTGTTACCTCACTGCATATATTCCACACCAAATTAACATATTTTAAATATTTAAGGGATATGCCATATGTTAGTCCGCATAGACGCTTTAGCTGTGTTTAAGTAGAATGCAAATGAGCCAGTTTCATCATATACTTGTAATATAATGTAATATAATATCATCAAAAAAAAATTCAGTGCACGTCTCACAATTACTATTATAATTAGTATTATTACTATTTGTTTACATACATTTTTCATGCTGTAAACCCTCTTACTTCTCAAACGACACAGAACCACACATGTGCTTGTAAATATTGAACATTTGTGCACAAACATAAAAGTGCATGCGTTTGTGAGTTACTGTCCTCCCTCGTTTGGATAAGCAAGTTGGAAGAGGGGGTGGCGTTTAAACATGGTGAACTTTTCCATGACATCAGCCATTAGGCATTAACACGTCGTCCTGCTCTCCCCTCCTCGGCGGTGCCACCTCAATCAGAGCAGAAAGACCCTGCATGTAGCTGTTTTAACGGGGCTTCAAGTGGCCCGCTGCCAGAACCTCTGTTTTGCATTTCCTCCCAGGCCTAATTCATCAAATCCTTTTCTCACTCATTCCTCTCCAGGGGTGGACATTCTCTGAGGGGTGGCCACTGCTGGGAAAGCCTCATGCTGCTGTCCGGTGGGACACAACCCTGCATTTTACTGTGTTCAATTTTAGGTCTGACTTTTGAATAAAAGTACCAGAAACGGATCTGAAGCTGCAGTGTTCCATTTGTGTGGTCATTCCACTCACTCCACTGGTCATTCCAGTGAGTGATTAATGCCGCCCTGAGCAAATCTTGTACATCAGTTCTACGAATTAAAAGCTGAGGTATAAAAACTGTCAAACAATCTGACATGAGGTGCTGAGACATAATTCCTCACAGTGAAGAGGATAAATAGGGGATAAAATACAGCATGTGATGAATATGAAAAACAGTCATCTGAACGCTGAGTCCTGAAAAATGTTTTACCATTTCATGATTTGTTTGGGCAGCGAACACACACTTATGGTGCATGTATGCCTTCGCCCCACCTCTCACAGCTGGAACCACCGCTCCCAATCGTTGTGATCTAATTTCCTCTTTTTTTTCCCCTCCTTCTTACTTTACCTTTCCTGCTGAAATTGATTTCTGCTTGTTTGGCTTGGCAGTAATAAGATCAACAGTAGATCATGTTTCAATGGCATGCTACCTTCAACCCCAGGCAAATGATTTGTCCAAACTTAATAATGGAAATACTTGGGCTGTATTGGGGGATGTAAACAGTAGAGACACGACGTAAGGGCTGCTTTAAGTTGCAAAGCCTTTCCACTGAAGTCGACCATACACACCTCAGGCCTTCTCCCCAATCCCTGAGAATAAAATGTATCCCCATGTAGCCTGGCAAAAGGTCACCCAATAAAAGCTATTTAACCAAAGTACAGTCAGGAGTATGACATGTGTGACCCAGAAAAGTTTGTCTGGAAATGACAAAGCTGCCAGCAGAACAGGAAAAATGATGCCACTCTACACAGATAATTAGTTTCAGCGTGTTATAAAAACATATAGATGCTGGAGTAAAAATAAATGACACAGCAGTGATGTAAATAGATGAGTAGAAAAGCATTTGGGGGGGGTTTACCTCATTGTAGACTGTTTACCATTGAATAGTGTACTCTAAGAATGCCGTAGCTCAGCATGAACGCCAACAAACAGGTTTATCAGCCGGACCTTTAATCAACCATGAGGAATTCACTTAAATCTTTACGATTTAGCCTCATAGTTGGATTTCTGGATGTTTATTGTATGTAACAGTTTCTAACCCATGTAAACCATTAGAGGTCTGTTTGCTGGACCCACACCTTGGATGCATTGGCCCACTTACACTCTTCAAGAGTCAGTTCAATTAGTTTCACTCTACGCTGGCCGGTTGAGCTGCTGCCTGTCTTCTATCCCCCCACAACCTGATATCACCCTCACACACACACAAACACACAATCAAACTCAACAGACTCAATCATCTATGCATGCACTGTAAGGACAACGGACATTGATCAACTTGAAGGTGATAGAATTTGACGAAACCTTGGATTTTGGGGTCATCCTCTAATAAGCGGGGTATTTTAGGCGGAGATTCCAGGGCCCAGAACAGCTTCTGCAGCTGCACTCTGTGGCACCATTGACCCAAAATAGACCAATTCATGGTGTGTTTAGTTCTGTAACACACCCACTGTTGTGCGCCCCATGGAGTCCTTGTGACCAGGCCGCAGATTCACTTCATTTAAAGCATCACAGCTGCTACACGCTGCTAATAAACTTAAAATTTAGGTTTCACTGTGAAAACCACAAACTCAGATCCATGGAGGCATTGAAAATATGCAATTAAACACACTCTGGTAGACTCAAGCACATGAGTGGACGTAGACCTGAAATAAATGTGCTCGGTCACATTCCCTATTCACTCTCCCTATTTTTTTTTTTTGACATAGACTGACATGTTCCTCAAGCCTCAGCTTAACTAGAAATACAACTCTCATCTGTCTGTAAAATTTAAATGTATTCTATAAGTCAAATCGATGGTTTCCATTTGTTTACATCATGCTTTATTCCCTTCCTTACTTCCTCTCTACCTTATTTGTGGTATAACTGACGTGATGGGGATTGTATCACGAGGCTTGACACAGTTTGAAGCCTGTTTGCAAAAAAAAATTCAATTCTGTCATCTCCAAAGCTGTTGGATTTTCGTAACCTTTGGTCCGGTCAGAGAAACTTAGAGTTGGTCTGAAATAAACAGCAGGACTCGTGTCGGTGTGGGGGGCGAACTCATAAAACACCTGTTTGCAGTATGGGGGCCTGAAAGCAGGAGTTGTTAATAGCCGGCCATAAATCGCTCACGCCATTGTTCTGTCACCAAGTTGCAACCTCACATTTCTCTGCAGAGCTCATGAGGTACAACTTTGTTGAAAGAATAATACCCCCCCCCCCCCCCCCCTCCCCAACCCTGCCTGCTCGGTACTTTGACATCAAACATTTCAAAGCATCAATCGCCATTCTCGCCATGAAACTGAAAAACAAACTTCTGAGCTGTGACTTTACAAGAACATGCAAACAGCCTTTGAATTTTTTTGCAAGTCATTTGGTTCCCGTCGCTAATCTTCATTAAAAAAAATGACAGATTTGAATGAAAATAAATGTCTGTTGTCTTTTTGTGGCGCTCAATGTGACAGCACTGTAACTGAGTCACGGCCATTTCGCAGACGCCTTTTGGTGGAACACTGATATTGAGATTAATGATTCCATACAAAAACAGAGTAATTTATCAGAATTTGGCTGCTGTTGACCTTTTGCGAGGGCTTGAGAGCACCAGCTGAGAGGGCTCTTTTTCCTAATCAGTCAAACACAAACTTGTTTTGTCCCAAGAAAGCATTACAAGGTGTGTAAAGAGTGTAGTGGTGCAGTCTGTGTACATTCATCCGGGCTAAATCCCTTTTCATTTTTTCAACTTTCAACAAGCCTGTGGCCCTCTCAGCCATCTGACGCACACCACGGGTCTGACAAACAAAGATCCGGAGAAATTGCTGCAGTCGGAGAAAAAGAGCACTCGCCACGGACAAGCCTGGACGGGATTGGAGAGGGACACCTCTGGCTTTGTAGACGTCGTCCTCAGTCAGAGGACCAGCTGTAACAAGCACTGTGTCAAACGGCACAAAGGACGGCGGGAGGAGGAGGATCTGATCTGCTGATCATTTGCCTGCAGTCCCTGCAATCACCCTCCCAGTAAATTACATTGAACGGGAACAACGTCAAAGGAGTTTAAGAAGGAAGACCAGTGTCATTTGTAATGGTCTGAATATTTACTGGAGCTTACTGGCTAACTATACTTGATTCAGGTGCGGCTTTATTTAATTGCAGATTCATAAATCATTACTTAAGAGGAAAAGCTGAAGTGTGAACGAGGAATGCTCATCTGCCACAAATGGACGTCACAGCCACAGAAAAGAAAATGGACACGCCGGCTCTTCTATATTCTCTGTCTAGTTAATGTTGGGAGGCTCTAATAAAAAGCCACCATGTGCCAATTGAGCGACTACAATTAACAGATTAGAGTGATAAAGAGGTTGCATGGCTGCGAGGCAAGGGGCCGCCTCCCTGGACCCTCAGGGATGTGTGATGGGCAGGAGGAGGAGGAGGGGAGCTGAACCACTGATGAAGGGCCTAGATAATCTCTTCCTCCCTCCTTCTCTCCCTTTCCCCCTCTCTCCCTCCTCCCATCATATCCTCCCCTCTCACCCCCCCCACCCAATCCCTTGCACTCTGTGCCCTGGAGCACCTTTCGCAAATACCTGCTCAATATTCTAGTTGGGGGTGCAGCAGCAGTGGCGGCGACGGTGGCGGTGGTGGCAGCGATGGTGGGGAGGGCATGTGGTGTGTCTGCAGAGCCGAGATACAACACACAAAAAAGGCGCTTGAAACAAAAAGCGGAACATCTGCTAAAGCGATTGCGGGGTAAATATGTTTGACAATTATTGTTTACAGTGACAGTGGTAACAGTTTCAACACCCGAATCAAAACCCCTCCATTTCTCTGTTTGCAGTGAAACAGATGGGCCTACAGCGATCCATTAGCAACCTGTCAAAAGCTTCATTCTCAACTTACTTTTATGTCTCTGCTTCTTCACAATGTGTTGGAGGAGAGGCGGTATCGGGGTGTAATGATTAGTATCTGTATGGCCAGAGTAAATCAGATACTTGCTGCTCATTGTGTGTATTCTTTCTTTCTTTACGTTCTTCTCCCGCCAGTGTTTACCGTTCACGGCGAGCTGCTTGAGTCCACATTTGTTTCTTTCTCCTCACATATCATTTTATTATTGATGGGGATGTGCTCCGTGTTGCACTTGAAAGAACGCACAAAAGAAATAATGATTTTATCCAGTGTTTGTTGTTTTTGTTTTGTTTGCTTCAGTGGGGTTAGATTATCCAACAGTACGAATTATTAACAGCTTGTCTCTTTTATCATGCTGTCTGCGTTCCCACGCTACCTTGAGAGATGAGCCGTTAGGAGTGAGCATGCAAAACTGCAAAGTTTGAATAGCGTGATGAGGTGATTCTAATCAAATCAATTTGGTCAAATCAAGTGTTTTTGACTGTGTGTGTGTGTGTGTGTGTGTGTGTGTGTGTTACATGGTTAAATGGAAGGTTACATGGAGCTTGGGTTATAGGTCAGTCAATGTGAATAGTGTGGAGTTAAGACTCCAGGAATAGAATGGAAGTGATGCTCCCTGAAGTGATGGAAGCACGATTCTCTCTCTCTCTCTCTCTGCCACTTTCTAAGGGTGTACATCAACAAAGACAAAGAGGCGTTACCCTCTGCTACCCCTGTGAACATCCTTCCTCAGCACTGTGCTGCTCGGAATCCACCCAATCAAATAAGGTGTCGGTGATAATTAACCCCAGAGCCCCCATTGGTTCTAATTGGCACCTATTAGAGGCCTGTATGATTCCTTGATAAACACTAAGGAGAGGTTGCGAATGGCAGCAGTGGTGGGCAGAGGTTTGATTGGTAAGCAAAGTGCAAGAGCAATGCATACCAGGGGTAACCAACATTTAATTATCAATGAGGTTTTCGCAACACTTTAGAGAGGCCTCAGGCGTCGTTTGCTCCAGCAGTAGTAATGGGCTCATTTTAATGCAACTTGTGTTAAACACGGCGCTGCCACTGCAAAGCTTTGGCTTTCCACACCAGCCCTTAGTTATGGCTGCTTTAATTTAGGTGACTACATAAAGGAGACGGAGCTCATTTGGGTTATTCACTTTGAAAGTGTGGGCCAGGGCCGTGGAGGGAGATAAAGAGGATGCCCATAGTGAATTACACAAGCTGCATTTGCATTTTCCCATTTGCATTTGCTTTGGAACTTTGTGACAATGGTGACGAAAATGACTCTTTCACAATAATCTGAGAGTTAACAATACTGAAATTTAGCTCCAAGAGTTTTGCAATCAACAACTTACTGCGTTAGATGTCTGATGTCCACTGCCAGCTGATACCATTGTTGTGTCTCAAACCAAAGACCATCTTACTTGATGTCATCAACCCATTGGTTTACCCAGTAACATGAACAAATACATTACTTTTCTTGCCTCATGAATGTGAGTTGTGTAAACACTGTCAAGGACCGTCTCACTCTACAGCTTAACATGCATTTTATATATTTCAGTACTGGAGCCTTCATTTACACTCTTTTGATTTTTTTTTTTTTTTTTTTTATGGAGCACACACACAAATTGCACATTTAGGTGTTCTTTTTTTTTCTAAAAAACAATATTAAATAATTATGCAAATAAATACACTGAGGATCTTTTTTTTTCTCACTACACTGAGTGTAACACAGGATACCAGGTACTTTTGATGCCAAGTGTTATTATTTATTATTTTAATGTATGTTTTCGCACTTTGTTTTAGGAAAAAACAGTCATTTTGAATCTGGAAATGTGTCGCTGGCGGTTGGGATTTGGCCGTCATTTGAGGCCCGAGGCTTGATCTTCCTCTTTTGACTGTGCTGGGACCAAGCTTGGGCAACAGGGGGCTCGGGGCAGAGCCAAACCTAAGTCTGACCCAGATTTCAGGGGAGTCCCAGGGTAACCCTCCATCAACACCAGCTCCTGTAATCCAGCCTAGCATATGCCAATCAAGACCAACACAATGACAAGCTTGTGATGACATGGCCATCGCGCTCTCTCCTCTCTTTTCTGCCTGGATGTCTCAAACCCTAGAAAACATCCCAGTGATTATGGCATTTCAATGTCAAATGGCATGTCGAGTTTGGCCAGAATTCTGAGAGTGACAATGGGGAGACGGCATGTTTGAGAGGGTTTTCTTGCTTCTTTGATTATTAAGAAAGGTTGATGTTTTTGCCAAACAAGTGTTCAGTAGTATCAAATAAAAGTTGTTTTTGAGGCATCCATCAGGTCACATTTACATCCACGATGGAGGAAATAAAGAAAAAAAAATGCACACAAAAATGCACGCATAGTTTTCACACTGCACACACAAAATTCAGCCTCGATATAAATGTGGTTTATGTCCAGAAAAGAAAGCCTCATTAGTCCATACACTGTTCCACTTTTTGAATATGGTCTTTTACTTTTCCTGTTGTCAAAAGGAAATCCTTTTTCTGGACAGATGGAGAGAGAGAGAGAGAGAGAGAGAGCAACCTATCTGACAATCCGCTGGCTTGAAAGTGAGCCCCTGAAGCGAACAAATTCAGAGAGAAAATTACAGTTTTGCACGTTTGTGTCAATATGCATGTCAAAAGGTAATTGGGAAATTGTTCTGCAATGTCAAGTCCTGTTGGCAGCGTTTACCCTGTGGTAAGATCAAACCGTCTCTTCCCAGGCTCTGAGAGGCCAAACCGAGCTCCCTCAACCATATGAGATGCTTCCTTAAGCTAACAATGTGGCTGTTTATCCCAAAGTGATCACATTATTATCAGCTTTCACTGAAGCTGCTGAAGATGACTGGAAGGAAAAGAGGTGAGCTCTGTCATGAACAATTACAACGTTACAATTTCCATTAGCTCAACTACGTTATACATTATTAAAAGTGAACATTGACCAACCGAATAAATGTCATGCAATTTTTACTGAAGAAATTACAATACTGTGAAAATGAAGAACTGTCCATGTTTCAACTACAAGACTCACCCAACCCTGGGGTGCTCCTAAAATCCAAAAACTAGTTTCATTTGCCTTGACCTCTATAGATATGCTTAACAATTGTGTGAGTGCTGTTTCAGATTAGTTTTCTACCCTTTTTACCATGAAATCATTGTCTAAACAAAGAAACCTTGTCATATAACGTGCAGAAACATGTACTCTCCTCTTCACAGGAAAGGCTTAATGTCTGTTAACTATTAGTGCAATATTGTCAGCTTCTTCCTTTATAATATAGCAATAATTTTGTCACAAATAGTAAGAGAGGCACAGACAAGTGTTGCAGCTCTAGAGGTCTAAATATCATGTGCACTCAGGTGAGTCACCCTCAAAGTGCCTTAATGACCTATGTCACATGTCAGAGCCCTTTTCTTTTGGTGAAACAGAACTGCAGGTCAAACATGTGACCAAGGGTTAAGGTGAACACTAGATTCAGCAACTGAGATGAATAGGCTAGAATGTCTTTGTGTACATCTTGTGGCAATAACACACTGTCTTATCAGAATGAACAGTGAGGCTGTTTCCAACTGTTGTATGCGTGCAAGGTATCACAACTTAAAATAAAAAGGTAGTGGGTGCATTAGGACTTTTTCCGTGCTGGATGAACTTAAAACTAGCTGACCCGAAGGCACAGGCAAAACCATATGGTCAGAATGGGCCGATCCCCCACTATTAGACTTTTAGTTCCCTATCAACCTGGAATGCCTCGGGGTTAGTGGATCCATATTATGTCTGCAGTTTTCTGATACACTGCAGCTGTAAATTTGGAAAACAAATAAACCTTTTTTTTCTTACATCTCATGACTTCTGGCTCTGAGACGTTTTGACCTGCAAACTGAATCCTGAAATGTATTGTTAACGATTAGCCGTAGCTATCAAACTTTTGACTGAGCCTTTTGTTTTTACAAGAATGTTTAGTGATTGTAACTTGAACAGATCCTTATTATTATTATTATTATTATTATTATTATTATTATTATTATTATTATTATTATTATTATTATTATTATTGTAATGTTGTTGTTTATGAGTATTCTTGTACTTCATTATCTTCTATCTGGATAGGTATTGATATTGATATGATCTGAGATGTTTTGACACCAATTTCCATGATGTAGTTTAGATAGTAGTAAAACTATTTGTATTAACTCAATTTATTTGCAACATATGAATTTGTGATTTTTTTATTATGTTATATTCTACAACTCATGTGTCATTGCATACCATTATTATACCACATAATAATAATAATAATAATAATAATAATAATAATAATAATAATAATAATAATAATAATAATAATAATAATAATAATAATAATAATAATAATAATAATAATATATTGATGAGTTAATTAGGCTCTTAATAGACCGAACAGTTAGCCACAAAAGGCAGAAGGAGATTGGTGGTGGTGGCGGTCTCGGTGGAGGGGGGGAGGGTACCACCAATCGTTAAAGGTCCAAGCCAGAGAGTTGATTAGGTTCGGGAAAGAGAGGCTGCTGCGCTTTCTTTGCGTATGAGTATAAGTCCTTTATCATGGGGAGGCACCGCGTGGCCTGCAGCTATTGCTGGCCTGAGGCAAAGTAGCAGGGAGAAGGAAAAAAGAGAGGGGGG
>CAAKHB010007520.1:20557-38761 GCA_901007665.1 Aeoliscus strigatus | reverse complement strand
TCTAATGATCCTGCGGCTCTATGTCCCAGGTTCTGATGCAGTACCAAATGACAGCAGACATGTGGGAGGAGAAGATCACCGCTTGGTATGCAGAGCACAGAGGCATCGCCAGGTATGACCGATCAAGGCTGTAAAGAGGAATCTACCCTGACAAAAAGGTGTAATGTATAATTATCATGTTGCCCATCAGGGATGAGGCTGAGATGGAATACCTGAAGATTGCTCAGGACCTTGAGATGTACGGTGTCAGCTACTTTGCCATTACTGTGAGTGTCAAATTACTATGTCCTCACTTTTACTTGTTAAAATGGAATGAAGCCTGAACTTCTGCTGTTTTGTGTTTGTGAATGAATTTAACAGCAAAATAAGAGGGACACTGACCTGTTACTGGGAGTGGATGCCCAAGGACTTCACATCTACAGCCCCAACAGCAAACTCAACCCTAACAAGTCGTTTCCTTGGAGCGGCATCCGCAACATCTCTTATAGTGAAAAAGAGGTAAACACATTAGAGGTCACGTCAAACCTGCTGGCATTCCTCTCCAAAACCATGCGTAGCATTAGCTGAAATACTGATAAAAGGTGGTAAGATTGTAAATCTAATGTTGCAGTTCACCATCAAGCCCCTTGACAAGAAGAAGGATGTTTTCAAGTTCTACTCTTCCCAACTCCGTGTCAACAAGCTGGTTTGTTTGCTTTATTTACTTGTTTAATAATTTGGCTTAAGGCTGAACGTGGTGTGAATGATGTACGATGTTGCTACTTCGTGTTTCCGTTTTTAGATCCTGCAGTTGTGCATTGGTAACCATGATTTGTTTATGAGGAGGAGAAAAGTGGACTCCATAGAAGTCCAGCAGATGAAGGCACAAGCGAAAGAGGAGAAAGCGCGTAAAAAGGTCAGCTCTAAACGCTGAGAGGTGACAGGCGACTGTAGATTATTTATACACATGGAATGTGGAATTGACTACGAATGGACTGATTTGATTTTTTTTTGGCTTCCAACTAGATGGAGCGTCAAATCCTGGCAAGGGAAAAACAGATGAGGGAGGAAGCGGAACGCGCAAAAGAGGACATGGAACGGAGACTGTTCCAGCTACAGGATGAGGCTCGTCTGGCCAACGAGGCACTGGTCAGATTTTCACCCTCAACAGGAGCTGATTTTTCTTTCTCAATCACTATATTTTTTGACAACGATATTGTTTGCTGCCATTGTACAATTTCACTTCAGAAAACGATTTTAGAGCATTTGAATGTTTTAACAATTATATTGCTGAAATATTTCAGATATTTCATTGAAAATGTAAACTTGACTCAGAACACTTTTTGATGCCATGTGGTACATAACTAACAAAGCTTTTGTCGGTTGTGGCGATGACTTTCTCCAGTTGAGATCTGAGGAGACAGCAGATCTGCTGGCAGAGAAGGCCCAAATTGCTGAGGAGGAGGCCAAGCTGCTGGCCCACAAGGCTGCAGAAGCTGAGCAGGAGAGGCAGAGGTTAGAGGTCACCGCCATGAAGACCAAGGAGGAGAAACGGCTGATGGAACAGAAGATGCGAGAGGCAGAACAGCTGGCCGTCAAACTGGTGGAGCAGTCTGAGAGAAGGTGTTAAAATGTCTTGATCCCTTGTCTCACCTGACGCCTGTTTTCAATGGAGCGTTCAACTGTCACCTGCTCCCTTTGAATGAAGCGTTCATGTCGTTCCAGGTTGAAGGAGGCTGACCACCTGAAGCAGGACCTAACTGAGGCGAAGGACGCTGAGCGGAGGGCCAAACAGAAGCTGTTGGAGATCACCAAAACAACATATCCTGTATGGTTACGCTACGAATTATTTGCCTCTGTTTATTACTGTGTTCTGTTTTTGTAACAAGTAATGCTTCTGTTTATGAAGTATTTCATTTTAAAAAGCAGTCGAATGACTGATTGTGTGATTTGCTTAAATGTGCTCTTAACAATTTGTGTGTCAGCACATTGTCACTAAGGTTGAAATGTGTTTTCCACTCATTTCGCGGGTTTGTCTTATTTCCAAGCTCATAGCAGCCTATTCCACCCCTCCCGCTCCTCCTGCTCCTCCTGAAGCAGCCGACTTTGCGTGTGAATCCACATCCACACGCCTGGACTTCAAGGACTCTGACATGAAAAGGTTGTCGATGGAGATCGAGCGAGAGAGGTGAGCTGCAGCTTCTACGACACCTGATGAACACTGATTCATCTTTGCTCTTTTAAGTTTCTTTGCATGTATTTAGTGCTCTTACTTCCTAGTTTATTTATAATTTCTACTGTTTCCCTCTCCAGGCTGGAGTACATGGAGAAGAGCAAACACCTGCAGGACCAGCTGAAGGAGCTGAAGTCTGAGATCGAGTCTCTGAAGCTGGAGGAGCAGCAGCAACAGGCCGGCCTCTACAACCTCCACAGTGAGGCGAGGGGATACGTCCAGGAGCCTGTTTACATCCCTCACAGCAATGTATGTATGAGAACACCTGTTTATCAGCTTTGTCCATTTTCTGTTTATCAGCTCATCCATTATACAGTCCCAGCTCTACCCGCTTTTGGTTCCAGTTAGTTTTCCATTACAGTTCAGGACCTCCTCAGTGTGCATGGTTGTCATAGCAACGCTTGCAAATCTATATGCCATGCTGTTGTTTTATACATAAACGGCAGTGGTGGCCTCTTGTCTCCGAAACAGCAAGAGAAGAGAGCCAGAGATGCTGAAAACCTTTTTTGCACACATCAGTCAGGTTGAGTTCGCATGAGACGAAGAATTAAGTACAGTCAACTGTATCACTGCAGGTTTTTAAAAATGCCAGTTGATTCTGTGTTGGCTGGCACTCGTCAAATATTGGTATCGGCTCAGTTCGCTTGGAACTTCACCAGAGGGGGTACCAAAAAGAGCACCTGGTACCGGGTTCTCTCACCAATGGGGCGTAGACCCAAGTACGGCTAGAACTGCAACATGCAACAGAAGCTTCAAGGTTTCCCGCTATGTGATTGAAACCTTTTCACCTTCAGCGGATTATAACAATTTAAATTAATATAGTCTTACTCTACTGGGAGGACGACAAAGGAGTATTGAACTGGTTAAGAGTTGTAAAGAGTCCAAGGATGTGACATTGTAGAGAGTGTTCGTCACAGCATCCAAGGGCATGGAGGGATTTGTAGGCCAGGAGGAGGATTTTGTTGTTGGTGCGTGACTTCTCCAGGAAGATGGATGAGGGTGCTCAACGTGGGTTGAGCACTGCAGCCTGGCAGCTGAGTTCTGCACAGGTTGGCGTCTGTCCAGCTCTTTAGTCCGTATTCCGGTTGGGACTCCATTGCAGTAATCAAGCAGGAAGGTGATGGATGTCACAGCCACTGAATGTCACGCTGACAGCTGAGTCTGGAGATGTTTTCCACAAACGGGAGGTACAAACAGGACTGAGTGGTGGACTTGATTTGTGGCTGGAAAGCGAGGAATGACACATTGAGGTGTCACCAGGTGAACCCACCATCCAGAGCAGCACCGTCTGACTGGGATCACATTTCTCAAATTGTACACACACACTAATTTGTACTAGTTGTACACAGTGTTGCTCAGCACAGTGCTTATTTACATAAACGTCACTAGTACAATTGATTGTACATTTTAGTTTAGTTAGATTGGTTTGGAAGAAATAAATTAGAAGAAAAATATGAGGAGTGATGTGGCTCTGGAGCACTGTACACTTTTACAGAAGTTCAGAGAATCTGTTGTCCCATAGGCACATTCACAGAAACACTGACTGCTTCATAGATACGTCATCTTTTTGCAGTTGTTTTCTTGATGCCTTGTTTGTCACTGGCTGTGCAAAACGGAAAATGGCCAAGACCAAGATAGATACAAATATAAGGTCAACACAACAAATTAAGAATGTGCATTGGCACAGCACATCCTGTCATGTCATTGGAATGAATGAATGAATGGTACACAGATTCACTCTGTTGTATGTTGTCAGTGTTTAAGATATCTCATACTACCATAAGTTATTGAAAAATGTATAGCAAATGCTTCTCAGTGTCCTGAACTTTTTGCTCAATTTACTTGTGTTTTGCAGCGAAACTCTGCATACATGTCTCAGATGGCATACTTTGAAGAGGTGTGATCCAAGAGCTGCAAGATGAGAGGAGCTCACTGCATTATAGGACATCCTGAAATCTGACGTTGATGTTGATGGTCTGAAACACACACACACACGGAGCATCTGCTACCACCACCACCCTCCACATCCCTTTTTCTATCACAGACATGCTGATTCAGAAGATGGACATGGATATCAAGAATGGCTTTGAGATTATTCTGTGTGTTTTTTGTTTTTTTAAGGGAATCTTTTATCAAAACGGTCAGAAATATTGTGTAATGACGAGTTATAGATGAATGCTCTAGCACTATTCTGGGACAGGAATGAAACATGTCATTTGGTCAATTATCTTTTTCAGGGACAACTATTGTAAATATGATGCCATCTGCTGGCCAAAACCAGCAGATGGCATCCCAACTTTTCTTTGGTCGGACACCATTTAACCCTTTCACAAAGTTATGATGCCTGCACTCAAAGGCAAAAGAAAAAATGCCAATAGCTCTTGTCCAGACACTGGTAGTGTGGGAAAAGTAACTTCTAAAAACTCACAGAAAATGACATGAGATGTTACGAGCAGACGTGTGCAGGTACTGTGGATATTTGACGCTAAATGTTGCCTTTATTTCATTTTTCTTGCTGTTTTTGTTACCTGGTTCTTGAACAGCATTGCTGCCTTCATTGTTTCTTGTGCCTAGTTAATAGTAATGCAGTATTTGGTTCCAAGTTTGAAATTCTGCCATTTCAAGTTATTTCAAGTATATTTTGTATTGTGACCAGTTGATGTGCCTTAAAGTTTTTGTTTTTTACCATTTTTTACCATGTGCTCATTTGTTACGTGTTGGATTCTTGACCCACCCTGACGGATCGACTCAAAGCAGATGGTTTCCCTCTCGGTTTATGCACCTCTCAGGGTTAGTGGAGACAATCATTGCCGGTAGAATTGTTTTCATTCTTGGAAAAGCAGTTTGATATTCATGTTCAGCCTTTTGTGAGCAAGCTGTTTACCATTTAACTTGTGTGAGAAATTAAATACGCAATAAAGACTTTTGCCGGCAGCAGGTGCACCGCCACACATCCAGCATGTTTGTCCCGTCTGGATCAGCTGACTCCTTCATGAACTATGACTGTGGTTCTAAGTCAGTTCTACCAGTTCTCGTTAAACTGAGGTCACTTGTCCAAGATGAAATGTGTGCTCTCTTGGAAACATCATGTCTTTATTCATATTTATTTTGCCTTAAATTCCTCAGTAACAATCTACAAACTTTCCTTGTACGTTTCATGTTTTATTTTAATGCTGTTGTTCTGTTGAATATTAAAACTTCATTTCACTTCGAACAAATATTGCAAATAAAAGGACTCAGCAGACAGCGTTTTGTCAACAAATTGTAACCGAAAGTTGTTTCGTTACAACCGTAATTGTACAATAACCTTTCTGTGCTATACAACTCTTTGAAGTGATGGTAGGAGTCTTTGTCGTCATTTCTGATCATTTTTCTATTGGCATCATTTAAAGTGCATTAACTTGCAGCTTTATGGCCATTTAATTAATGTAATTCAGACAGTTTTGTGGTTTGCTTGAGATGAGGTGTTCAATGCACTTCAGTGTGTTAGTGTTTTGTTTTGGTTTTTTTTCCTAAATCACGCAGTCTGTACCTTCGGTACATGTCTGTGTGCTTCAGACATTGTAACCAAATAATACAGGTGCTTGAAATCAACAGTACCAACAGAAATCCATTCCACCATCAGTGTTTGTGTTTCTCCTTCACAACATAATTGAGATTATTGATTGAGGCGTGTGGAATGTGCTGTTCCCTCTGTAAAGTTCACGTGCAGGAGTCAGGAACACGGTGGATTTGAATCTCTCACAGATGGTCATTAGGTAACATTCTCTCTCCTCTCTCAATTCTCTTTTAACCCTGTTCAAACAAACTTCCGACCTCTCACCCCATCCTTCCCACATCAGCTCTCCCGCCACAGCTCTTCAGATCTGTCCTCCCCTCCTTCATCCATCCTCTCCTCAGGAACAAATCAAGTTTTCTGCTCTCCCATATATTCATGACAGCAAATATTTCGCATATTTAAGTCCAAACTCAAAACCCTCCTGTTCAAACAATATTTCTTAACGTAATTCATCAATTGTGTGTTCATCTGTTCATTGTGTCTGTCTGCTTTTATTGTTTTAATCTCTTTGTACAGTGTCCTTGGATGTCCAGAAAGGCGCTTTTAAATAAAATGTATTATTATTTCCATAGATCAATGTGAATATGAACAATATTCCCAGTAAACCACCAGAGGAGGTTCTTCAGGAGTGTGTGATGTTGCAGGGTAATACTGCCCTCTAGTGGCCAAATGGAAAGCCTGTCCATGTGCCACCCAGGCCACAACCTTGGTCCTATTTTTTAGAAGACAGCACATCTCTGTAGTTTTCTCGAGTTTAATGGCAAATTAAAAGCATGTACTCCACAGTCTATGTGGAAATCATGAATACGGCCCATGAATGAAAAAAAAATTCTTGCTGGGTGTAGTCAGACTACTGGACTAGTTGGAGTTAGCCTGAAGAGGTGTCACCACTCATCCCAGAGGCTTCTTCAGCTCTTAGTCCAGCAAGTGATGGCGACTGTGATAAACTTCACACAGCATACACCATAGGAAATAAAACGTGTCGGCCTGAACAAAGAACAATACTGCGATGACCTTGGCCCGAGGCAAAATGCAACTTTACTCATTACAGCATGGCTTTAATGGCGTTTTTTTTACCCAAATGAATCATCTCCGTGGTGACATTGGAGCAAGTGGATTTGTAAGAACTAACTAGTGAAGATAAGGCTGGACGAGGTACAGGTGTCTCCTCCCAAGCAGCCATCAGTGTCATGTCCACCAGCTGGAGGAACATCAGATTTGAGAGAATGAGTCATTCAGAGAGTTCATTTTGCCTGAAGATGGGTTCACTATCTTTTTAACTCTGACTGCTTCTTCCATCTGCCCAGCCGCGATCCGTCTTAAGGCATTTGGCATGAAGATTAGAGTAATAGAAGAAGGGAGAGGTGCATTTACAGACTGTGAATTGCTTTCATGGGCTGTGGTGATACAGAGGAGTGAAATCATGTCCTGCACTGAGAGAACAGTCCTTTGAAGGGGGGTTTGCTGTGAAGGCATTTAAGTGACTGAAATAATTGCATACCGATCTTGGCTCAGCAAAAGTAAAGAAAAAAAAAAAAAAAAGCAAACCCCATTCTTTCAATGAGTGTGAGGCATGTGGAGGAGGTTGACAACCTCTGAACACTTCAAGCAGTTTAAATATGTTTTCTCTCACATGACGGCACACATTCACTGTTTTTTTTCCTCTCCTGCAGATCTGTATCTTGGGAAGAAGCCAAGTTAAACACAGGTACACTGGGGATCTGTATTGCTCCTCCTGAGATATTGATTCTTTCATGGCGAATCTGCCCCACTGCAGGTGAAAGTGTGCTGCTCCTCCACTCGCTATCACTCAGGTGAACTTGAAGAGTAATGAAGGAATACCGGAGAACGAGAGAGAGCAAAGCAGCTCGATGTGACCTATGACCTACTCCTAAAGCATCTGTTGTTAAGGAAAAATACAAGTGAAGGGATGTAATTGACTGAGGATGTTTTAAGGTATCAAATCAATATATTTTTTTGTTTTGTGTTTAGTGTATTTATTTTCAGTAGCTCCTGTTCTCAGCAATGAAAAAGAAAAACATCTCAACACATTAAGAAAATGTTCAACAATATTGCCAGTAATACTGATTTTAATGGTAAAACTGATATTTTTTTAGGCAAAGACATTCAGATGAAAAACTATTTGTACAGCACCTTTCATACACACATGCAACTCAAAGTGCTTTACAATAAAATGATTGTAACATTAGAATAAGATATGATTAGAAGACATTAAAACAGTATTAAAAAGGTGCAGGCATAAGCTAGTTAAAAGTGAACAAATGTATGATTTACGCTTTGTGGAAAAAACATTTGAAGAGCTGTAAATAAAGCATTTTGTGAAATGATCTTTTTCGCCTTCAATCATGGGTGCCCGTTATGTTTAGGGTTTTTCATCCGCTGGTGAGATGGGTGTAGATGGATACAGAAAACATGTTTCAGCTTTACGTTGTCAGACCTTGTTTTTGAGGGTGGTGCCTGGAAGTTGTCCTAACATTGGTTCTCTTTTCTCTGTCTGGAGAATGGTCCCTACTGGATCTTCTGCGGATGAAACTGTGCATGTCTCTGCTGCACCGTGATGTTGCAGTGTCTTTCCCCCATTTATTTTGTTGCTCAGCAGCAACAGGCCTTGAACTGAACATGACTGCCCCTCTGGACCAGTACACTCGAGCAGAATTTCACAGACAGTGAGTAGCATTTCACGAAGTCATGGTGTGAAGCAACAAAAAAGATTCATGGCACATTTCTATTCATGTTTGCAAAAGCTTGTGTGTGTGCGCGCCTGTCGTTCACAGTGAGCTCCACACCACGCGTCAGTCCTAGATTGATTTTTCTGCTCTGTCTGCCATCAGATGACTGCACAGAGACATTTTTCAATATATATATTGCTTGTTACATTTCTGTGTGAGAGTGTGCAGTATTTGATTCAGTCTCAGGTGAACTGAGTGAGATACAGAAACCACTACTACATCTTTTCTGTGTTTATCTTTTCCATTTGACTTCCCGTAGAGAGAATAATAAAGGGGTGCTTTTATTGTGGTTAGATGGAGCGTTGTAGATGCATTTTGGTGCAACTTGCAGAGAGAGCTGCTTCTTTTGCTGATAAACTTTGCCAATGAGATGCAAATCCATGCAGCACTCAAGAGGGAAAAGAGGCAACAGAACTGGGCTACCGCACACACACACACACACACACACACACACACACACACACTAAGATGCTTCAAACATGCATGAATTTGCTGAGATACGGCACACTAAAAATGTCTTTCTTCTTCATCAGCCACTTGGTGCTTCACACACCGCCAGTGTCACCTGCTGAATGCGGAGCCTTCTGATTCGCTGCCCAAACCGAATCAAGTCAGTTACCGTCACTAACTGCTTTCATCAGGCAATGGCGATATTCTCAAACGTTATATGCACATTTTATTTGGAAAAGGTATAACTGACATCCCACGTTTTATGTGAGTCCGAGAAACGGACAGCAACCCACTCCAGCTTCCCCCAGTAGATCCCAAGGCGTTGTCAGGTCAGTTTACTGGGTCTCCTACCAGCCCGACCGACCCAGAACACCCTCCGCAGTAAGCTGATTCCTTTCCACATAAAAGAAAAGCAGCTCTGCTTTGAGCTTCTTGCGAATGTCTGAGCTCCTCACCTCATCTCTAAGGCTTTGACCAGCAAAGAGACATAAATCACTGCAGTGACTTAGCCGAGACTTGGACCAATCATAGCTCACCATTGCTCATGATATAGGTAGTCAGGAAGTAGGTCAGTCATTACCGTTTCATGTGACCGCACCAAACGTAAAAGAATGTGTGACTATATGAATGTGAACGTGCAGCCACTCGTTATTTTTAGTCGGTTTGCAGCTGCAGGTGAGTTTGGTACAACGGCAGGTTGTTAGAGTGCTGAAACTGAAGACACATTTCTGTGGAAACCCATCATGCATATGTACGATGTCTGCATTGATTTTGTGCTTGTGTGCTGAGGATGTCAGCTCTGTGTTTACTTATTGCACTTGACAGCATTTAACCTGTGTTGTCAAGTTAGTAGGCGGTCGGCCAATAGGGCATCATCTTCCCAAAATAGCATACGTTATCATTATCATTCCGTCATTGTGAAATGCGTTCGTACATACAGACTTTTCAGAGAGGGTGTCCTGTCTTCTGCGTCTGAACGACATCGTCCACTCAGCACCAGGAAGTGCGGCATCGCTATGACCTATGCCAATGCCAGTATAATGTCAGTCACCGTGAGAGAAATACGTGAGAGAAATTTGGTGTTAGTAATCAAGGGACATTGGCAACTATTCAATTCAATTTCGTTTGTGTCGCCCAACATCACAAATTACAACTGTCTGGATGGACTTTACAATCATACTACACCCTTTGTCCGAGACTCAGTCAGGGAGAGGAAAAACTGACATGAAAATGTTTTAACAGGGGGCAGAAACCTCAGGAAGAGTCATTGGGCTGGACAGACCAGCAATGTGTGCTGCATGTACAGACAATGAAAATACCAAGAAGTCCAACAGTGCTTGTCTGCCCTTGTCTGTCCAACGATCCATGGCAGCAGGAGAAACACAGGCGATGAGGAAGCACCTCCACTGTGATGGCAGCAGGAGGAGTTCCTGGAGGCAGATCCAAGGTCAGCAGGTCCACTAATAGGAGGAACCCTGTGAAAGTAATTTCCACAACAAACCCTGGACTAGAAAGCACCTGACCTCTGGAGGAGGAGTTAGAAACTTGCGGAAAATGACATTAAAGACATGAGCCAGTGAGAGAAAACTGCATCATGGGAGTTCCTCCAGCAGTCTAGGCTTATAACAGGGCTGGTTCGCAATGACCCAGAGCCCTCAGTCAGTAGTCCTGAAGAGCTTTATTCAGCTCTCTGTGGTTAATTGTTGAGACAGATACAGCACTGAATGTTACAGTGGTAGCATGGAACATTAAGAAACATACGGAGGATACAGTCAGGGTACAGAACGTCCCCACACAGGTGGACCACGGCCACGACAGGATTGCAGTACGTAAACATGCCAGTGTCAGAAATGAGCAAATCTTGTATGGATGAAAAGTTTACATTTGACTTGACTTGACAACACCCCCCCCACCCCAAACACTCATGTCCACTGATAAGACCTCCGTGTTTGGAGCTGGAGATCACACTGCATCGCTGGACCTGGAGAAGGTGACACAAGTGTCAAATTAGATATTGAGCTAAGGTGGAGGTGCATGTGAGCTTAGGGGTGCTTGTTCTTTTTTTTCTGATCAATTTATCTAAAATCTGTCGTGCACTGCAGGTCATTCTCAGATTAAAAAAAAAAAGTCTCTTAGGGTGAATGACTAATGTGAATAAAATATAGAATAGAAAGATATATGGATAAAATATATATATATGAATATAGAATAGATAGGTATATAGATAACATTTCATTTGTTGTGTATTTCAATTGGCACAAACCACTGTGGTGATGGGAGTGGTGATGGCAGCTGTGAGAGGATGGATGGATGGGTGTGAAGAGAGGATGGATGGATGAAGGGATGAGGAAGGACAGAGGTGAAGATGAGAATGGATTAACAAGGTCAGAGTGACATGTGATCTGAGCTGGCAGAGGTGTTCCACGCAGATTGAATTACAATTAACAACAGTGGATCTGCACCAGAGGACTTAAATCACAGGACACAAGTCATTACGCGACATTCAGATCAACTGAATGAGCTTTGAGCGGAAACCTCACAGACCTTGACTACGGTACATCATGCTATAAAACCATAAAAGATTTTTTGTATGACGTGTTTATGGTTCTGTCTTCACTCACGGGTGCATATGAGAATCTGTCTCCTCCTGCAGTGTTTGATGACCAACCCCGACCTGCCTCCTTCCAGTTCAGTCACTCGGTGTGTCGTATATGGACCAGAGTGGGTAAACAGCAGAGTTATATGAAAGCCCATTGACAGACAGAAAAGTGCTTTGGGTGTCAGCATAAGACACGAGAAATGGACGTGATGGAACGGACATGAAGGGACGATTGAATTGACTTTAACTGACTCGTTGGATTCAGACATTGGGAGATACTGATGTGAATAAATATGTGCAGACGTACAAAGTCCTTGGAGTTGTTGAAAACAAACTGACCAGCCTAGTGCTGCTTGCCTCAAGGTGTGTGTGTGTGTGTGTGTGTGTGTTTTGCCTGCAACACCTAAATCCTCAGGAGTTTTCGCAGCTTCTTCTTTTTTTTCTGTATACACCTCTAGATATTAATAATACGATGTGTGTGTGTGTATGTGTATGTGTGTTTTAACAAGCTCAAACCTCACTTTACTAATATGGTCTCTATTTCTTTGTTTCTTTTCATATCTTTTTCTCTATCTCTCTCTCTCTCTCTCACACACACACACACACACACACACACACACACACACAGCCTGCTCTCGTACGCCAGCGGTTCCCCTCTGTTTTGGCCTACTTCCTCACTGATCACGTGAGCAGCCTGCAGTGATGGTGATTAAGTGGGGGGAACCAGAGGTCCATCAATGCTGGAGGGCTCTACAGGTCCCAGGATGCTGAGGGGCACCTCTCTGTTTTCCTTGCCCCCTTGGGAATCCTCCTGTCAGTAATTAGCGAACACCGCCTCTGGTTTGTGTGTGTGTGTATTTTGTTTCCACAGAATGTTTTCTGATCAGACGTTCTCTGTGTTCAGCTGGAAACCGCCAGTACTCATTTGTCTGTTAAATACATTAAATCTGCTGACAAGACACACTGTGCAGTCATATTTGTGTTGTAGTTCCACGTTTCTCTTTCCTTTCACACAGAATCTGTTCATTTGTTTGTTTGTTTGTAACATTTAGCTCTTGTGTATACAGAGACAAGTCTCATTTACATTGCCGACAAGCAGAACGGTGAATAAATGATGTTGTATGTTGTATAACGTCTGTTCTGTCAGCATCACATCACGATTTTGTGATGTATGAACTGTCTAACCACCTTCTTCACAGACTTACAACTATAACCGTGTAATAGATGCTACAAAGCTCAATTCACAATTGACCTACTGGAAGATTTCCTGTTTTCACCAAGTGAAGTTATTTCCATGTATCACGCAGCCACGAATAAAAGAACAAGAGATGACTGAGACGATTGTCACATAGACAAAGGTGGGTACAAATATGACAAGTGGGGGTCTGAAAACACACACAGACGAACACACTGTGGCACCAGCTCAATGTTGCACTCATAGTCACTGCCAGAGAGCCGGAGGAAGAAAAACAAGCGAAAAAATTCCTTCTCACTTTGAGTGTGATTATAATTCAGAGAGTAGCTGCACATAAACGACACTCTCACAGCTGCCTTTAAGTCTGTCTTCAAAGATTTTAAATGTCTCCATGCATCTGATTTTGGCACTGAAGGCACGGCTGTGATCTGACATTGCAATATCCCAGGGAAAAGTCAGAGTACCTCTCTCCTCCCACAACTGCTGCTTAAATGCCTCTGACCTTAGCTTTACCAGTGGATCTGCCCGCTGGAGCGTTCACTGAGGCTGTCTGCTGGAGGAGCTGGGAATGCCAACAAAGGCATAAACATGTTTGATTGTCTTTTCCTGGCTAAAGCTATGTGATTGTATGTTTGTGCTGGATTCAAAGAGAAACTCATGGTATCGCACCAAATCTTTATTTTCCAACGCCATTTTTTTTTCAAGAATTAAAAAAACATGCTTTTTAATATTTTGTTCCAAAAATATCCCAATAACAGACAAAATTTACTTTGGAGTCAACACTATGCATGATTTGAGTGGCTAGACATATTTCCGGAAAGGGGCTAATGGATCAATGACATCAGCATGAAGTCATTGTTTATTGTCTGATGTAGTTTGTCATACTTTTGGATCAGCACCAACCATTGCCGATCATTTGCCTCATATTCATGTTTGTTTTGTTCTTCATCAAGGTTGATGACGGCCGGTGTGAGTACGATGGTGCACACACAAGATGTGACATCTTCTTTACATGAGAAAACTGTTGTGAACTGGTGAAAAATAAAAGTCAAATCTGCCTTGACTTGACTTGACAGAATGCAGACATTCAACCTGTTTTTAAAAAATGGGTTCATTTGTTTTTAGTTGTACGAATTGCCAGGGCCATGACACTCGAGGTATTATATGTCTATACTATGAGGTAATATAGTGAGAGGCGTACGGGTACTTTCACTGCTCTGCAGTTAGCTGTCATGTTAACGTGGAGCTCCATATTAAATACGCCCTTGATTCTTTCGTCCTTTGCTGTTGTGGTCCTGAATCACATTACCCACACACATACACACAGCGCTGCACGTGCATGAGCAACACACACATTAACCGCGCCTCATTTTGTTTTTCCAGATATTTATTGTCATTGCTATCTACAGACACATCATTAGCTGCTTCTGATCGCATTACAGTGCACAATTTCCTTTGTTGATGGAGCCAATACGCAGATGAAAAAAGCGGAAATGAAACCTTCATTGTTTGCATTCAGGACACCAGCCATGTCAGCCATGAGCGCAGTCTTCCTCACAGCATGATGCTCCTGTAAGACCGAATGTTTGATAACCCCCCACCTCCACCCCCCCTCCATTCAAACCGGAGCAGTCTTTCACTTGCCATTGTCTCACATGAAAAGAGCGAGCAAATATTAAAAAGCTAAAAGATGGAACATTCAGCAAGAGGAAGTGAATCTCCACAGAGATCTGTGTGACACAAACTATCCTGTAATTGTTGCACACAAATCTTTTCTCCCACACGTCTTTGATCGTACTGTTGCACAATCAATAGTGAGTGAACAGATACTGTCTGAGCAGTGACGGGAAAGTACACACACACACACACACACACACACACACACAGATATTTGCTGGAAATCGATCGGGACATTCCATACCAATGTTAACTGCAGTGAGTTTTGTTTGATTTCCATAAGATGAAATATATGAGAAAAAGGTTTCACTTTGACATGCAGAACACTCTCTGCTGTTTGTGTGATGCATGAGATTACATTGTCAGTTTTATTCTTCTCATCTGCTTGTTTCTCTTCCTGGCCAGCTCTCCAGGACAGTTGGACGTCTTTTTCTGTCTGACATCAAGGTGAGTGTGTCCCTGAACACACCACCACCCTCCTTAATTTGTCACTTTCTGTCACCAACAGCAGCAGGAAATTGAGCATCGATGCATCGATCAGTGCTCAATTGCGAACAAGTGCGAAACAAGAAGGTCCTTGTTGATATGTTTTTACATGAGTATGAATGACAGTCAGTGTGTGTCTGCTTGTCTCTTCAATGAGCATCTGTGTATGTTTACACGCAGCAGGGACGGAACATATATGTGTGTTTATGGGTGGTGAGCTATTGACAGATGGCGACATGCAGGAGATGGTTCAGTGTCAGGTTTACTGTATTTCACTATGATCATTTATCGAAGTAGACTTGCTGTTCAGACCTTATTATCGCTGAGATGAGACGCCAGCAATCGACAGGCGTTGTGTTTGGTAAAACAGAGACCAATAAAAGTGGTGTCATGAAGCAGACAGAGTTTATTACGGGGTATTAAACTAGCAACAGGTGAGACCTTTGCCCACTGCTCTCGTCCAAACAAGATCACACACTATGTTTTGTGGCTCGGTCGTGGCTCAATCAATATCCTGCTGAATGTGTTTGAGGTGTGTGAGGTCACACCTGCCTGATGCTGCTGCTCATTAGTATTAATGTATCACACAGTCTCAAAAAACCCTTTCATCGTCCCTTTCATCCACCATTCAGAGTCTGCATATACAGTATAAATCAAGCATGAGAAAACACTTGGTAAAAAAAAGGCCGTAGTGATCAGTCTAGTTTTTCTTTAGCTGACCGTCAGACACATTTTAAGTTTTAAAGCATTCTCGAGAAAAGTCCAATAAAGATGAAGTTGTTTCCAGTGGTGATGAACCCACAGTGTCTCATCATCCAAATGTGCAGCTCCCTGCTGCCCCAGTCTTTCAGCCCCTTTTAGCTCATTGTTGTCAGCTGGTGACTTATTTTTAATAGGAAACACCTCCTGTCCAGGCTCAAACAACACACAGACAATTATCTCATTGGTGAACGTAATGAACAAGCGGGTGGATGAGCAGACAGATGTTCCCCAGATGTTCCTCAGGTTGAGTTGGTGGAGAGCAGTAGACAGAACAGTACAATGCAAATCTCTCTGTGTCTGCTAAGTGAAGGAATAATTTGTGTTTGCGCTGTGTCTTTTTAGCTTCTGCAGCCCTCAGGTGGCTAAAAATACACTGCTTTAAGATTTAGTAAATTGGAAGACACAAAACAGCAGACGTTATATTAACTATTTATGACTTTGTATTTATTATTAATACTGTCCTTTGAAATGTTTATTGACTTTGCATTTTGAGCGAAAAACTTTAGGTTTCCTTTACGTAACTGAAATCAGATCTGGCGGCTCTTGATGGAACTCTTTCTGTGTCAGCAAACCTTATTTCACATTCACAGTTTATATCTCTTTACTTTGGCCCTCTGGAAGTCCATTTTTCTCAGCGTATGCTGTGTATCTACTCTGCACAGCCGCACAAGACTCCCAAACCATCAATCCCAGCTCCTGACAGCCCCAATGCTGTGGCAATGAAACGTGAACCTATGTTGTGACAAAGATGACCTCCTTTTCTGTATCTCTGGGGATCGTGCCAATGGGAGGTGAGGAGGGATGGTGGGGAGGAATCGGGGGAGATGCGAATGTGATGATAAAACTCGACAATCAGCTGGAAATGTAGGGCTGGTGGAGTGAGAGGTGAGGGGAAAGGAGTTTAATGAAATTTAAATTGCGACCACAGGCATGAGTTGGAGAGGGTTGCAGAGATGTGATAAAGAGGGAGCATGGTAGAAGCAGGGGGAATGGTTGGGGTGAGAGGTTGGCAGATCAGAGTGAGTGAGACAGGTTACAGCCGATGGGGGGGAGCAGCAGCTATTATTAATTTACTGTCCATGACGATGCACACCGCCCCTCCATGGTCATCTTCCTGTGCCTCTGGTATAGCACTCCTTCCCATGGGTCCAGCAGACACTGTCCGAGACACAGAGCATTACTCACAAAGGACTGTAGGGTGCTGTCGCACAACAGTTTCTACTTCACTCTGCAGTGCTCCTACATTGGAAACCGAATAACACCGAGATGAGGAGGCTGTCCCACGGATCCCGGCGATGGGGGGCGAATGAGGGGAGCAATGGCAGAATGAGTATGTGTGTCATATCTCCTACTATAGGAAGAGGCATTATGGTCCTTTGGTCAGATTGTAAGGTTAGGAACAAAAAGTAGTATTATTTAACTGTATTATTCACCAGAGTTGGTACTGTTCTGTAGAAGGGCTTGTGAGGAGGGTGAGCAGGCACCTCTGATGGGTGTTGTGCCTGCTGAAGAGTCTGAGTAGGAGTAAGAAGAAGCTAACACTCCCTCTCAATAGCCTCAGTACAGAGATCGCACTGAGGTGAAGATGGGAAGTTGTGGCAGAATCACGGCTGCATCCCAGAAACCTGCTGGAGCTTACAGTGCCCTGGGAGGAGTGGATGGAGGAGAAAGAAAGAAAGGAAGAGGGAGAAATACACTGAGATGGTGAAGTGCTGCAGACGGGGGTGGAGTGCACTGTGTTTGCCCATTGAATTGTGGGGAGGAGCTTTGCGAGAAGACCAATGTGCAAGGCCCACAGCCTCCTGGGCATCACACGGGCACGCAAGAAGAACACCATCATCGTCATCATCATAATACTTCATCGTAGACTCTCATTCAGTCTGTCCAATAAATAAAGTACGAGAGCTACAGAGAGATAATATGTTGCCATGGCAATTACAGCGACATCCTGATGGCAAAACATCAAACAAAGCTTATTTCCCTCTGAAATTATTTTGCATTCTGATTAAGTTCACAAAAGTTTAGGTGATGTGTTGGACACACACACACACACACAGTCACAGTAACAATAGGACATTTCTATATCTATTTCTTTGCTCGTCCTCCTGTGGTTGACTTTAACTGTCTGTTCATTTCCATCGTCCCTCTTTCTCCTTACCTTACCCGTTTCTCTATTCTCACCTCACCGTCTTCTCTCTCTGACCTCTCTTTCACCTATCTGCATTAAAAACAACTTCCATCCCCCCCTTCTCCTTCACCTCAAGTTCCTATCCTCCCCTTCATCCTCGTGCCCAGTAATGTTTCATTTACTTTAATCTAATTCGATGTTATTTAATTTAGAGAGCCGTGACTTGTGATGGCTCAGCAGGGATTCCAAGGGTGTAGCTGCACAATTGTGTGTGTGTGCGTGTGTGTGCGTGTGTGTGTGTGTGTGTGTGTGTGTGTGTGTGTGTGTGTGTGTGTGTGTGTGTGTGTGTGTGTGTGTGTGTGTGTGTGTGTGTGTGTGTGTGTGTG
>CAAKHB010007519.1:19694-34021 GCA_901007665.1 Aeoliscus strigatus | reverse complement strand
CACACACACACACACACACACACACACACACACACACACACACACACACACACACACACACACACACACACACACACACACACACACACACACCCCAATTCAATCCTAGCAAACCCTCTAAATTGATTCATCTCCAGGCCAGTGGGGGCACTGTGCGCAACATCTTGATTCGCATTTTAAAGAAGGAGGCTGCAAGCGACCAAACAAAACAAAACAACACAAAATGGCGATAAAGGCAAGAGGTGTAAGTCTCGAAGATCAGATGTCTGGACTCATTTTAGATTCCCGTGTAAATCAGGAACATCAGAAACTGACCAAAGTAAGGTGGTGTGTGATTAACGTACAACAGTGACACAATGAACCTACAGAGCCAGAGTCCTGTCGATGCTCCACAACAACCCGTAGCTAAACCTGTGGACCTGTGTCCATTTACAAGGACTTTGACTGTACAGCCTCGACCAAATTCAAGGTGCTGCTCATAATAAACGTTTAAAAATTGCCACCAGGTACTCTTCATTATTTGAATATTTCTACTTTTTACTGAATCAATATTGAAACATTTACATCAATACTGGATGGAACTCATACCTAAAAAATTGAAATCGCATCAATTTGTGAGGTTCTTAACAAGAACCAGTCCTAATTTGGATTCAATATTTTTGCATTTTTAATAGCAAAAATATATGTAAGAGTTTGCTTGTACCAGATTAATCGTTGTCCACTACTGCAGGCTTAAAGGCTGATTTATGCTTCTGCGTCAAATAGATGGCATCAACACATGGCCTCCGAAGTAGCCTGACTCTCTAGAAATAAGTATGTGGACCTCAAGACAGAAGCAACTGTGACTGCAATGTTAACATCACATGAGTCTCCCAGCTCATGGAGCAGTGCTTCAGTGTATGCAGAGGAAACAGAGGTGTTTTATGGGTAATATTTGTCCAGAAAACTTGCTGGAGTTACTATGTAAACAAAGTCTGCTCACTTTCAGCCGCTATCGCTTGAAGTAAACAAAGGTAAACACAGATAAGCGGAGGTAGGTGTGTGTTCAGTCAGTGTTAATCAACAGGTAGGTGTGTGTTCAGTCAGTGTTAATCAACAGGTAGGTGTGTGTTCAGTCAGTTCATCAACAGGTAGGTGTGTGTTCAGTCAGTGTTAATCAACAGGTAGGTGTGTGTTCAGTCAGTGTTAATCAACAGGTAGGTGTGTGTTCAGTCAGTGTTAATCAACAGGTAGGTGTGTGTTCAGTCAGTTCATCAACAGGTAGGTGTGTGTTCAGTCAGTGTTAATCAACAGGTAGGTGTGTGTTCAGTCAGTGTTAATCAACAGGTAGGTGTGTGTTCAGTCAGTGTTAATCAACAGGTAGGTGTGTGTTCAGTCAGTTCATCAACAGGTACAGGTTAGTGCTGGGCGGTATACCGGTTCATACCAATACCAGTGTTTATTTTTCATATACCCCAATACCGGTGTATAAGGTACACAACGTTGGGAACGCAGCTCAGCAGAACGTAGCGCCATGGGACATTGTTTGACAGGGGACTGTTTTGAAGTTACACTAAAAGTATGAGAGTAGAGTGGTGAACATGGATAAAAACAGTGAAAGTTCCAGAACGAGTTGAACATGATACAGAAGAACTTGTACCGATAACAGGAGCCTGTCTGTTGTTAGGAAGTTCTACTGCTTTAATAAAAAAAACGACGTTGAACAAACAATTCGTTGCAAATGTTGTAGAGCTACAGTTGTAGCCGCAAACATGTCTTGGAATTCAAGAATGCATGAAACTAAGATCTGCGTCTTCACATCTGCCGGTAACGTTAGAACTGAAAGAGAAAAGTCAAGTCTGTTGTCACTTAGAGACACGTTTGCAACGACAAGAAAAGTAAACGGTGGATTGAGATGACCAACGCTATCACTATCCACTGAGACAAAGACATGGTACGGATGAGGAGAGTTGACAAAGACGGATTCAGGGAGATGATTCAAACACTGGATCCCAGATATGTGATACTAAGTCGATACTTCCGACAAATAGAGGGTACAGGTGATTAATTAATGTTCATTGGTAGTTTACATTGTGTAGTTGATTTTTACAAAATGTTTTTTTCAAGTTGTTTCCCAATTGTTAAACATAAAAGGGTTCTGTATTTTGACTGTAACTGTCATACATTGTGATTTATTCACTTCATCAGAATCATGAGTGACACCTCTTTGTAAACATTAACATTTTGTGAGGTCATGTAAACCTAACACTAGTGTAGACATCAGTGTTCTTCTACAATATTTACTCCTCATGACAGTGAAATATGACATTCTAAGACAATTTACTGCAGCAATTCGTCTCTAAATCATGAAAAACGTGTGTAAAAATGTGGTTAACACACAGTGGTGCCTAAAAAAAAAATACCGTCATATACTGTGAAATCGATATAACTTCCATGATTAAATATACATTTTTTTACACCCCTAATGTGAACGTGGTGCTACTGCTATTTCGAACCACTTCATGTATCATCAGTGTCAAGAGACTATAAAATTATATACACACGGCGTGATTTCATGCTCAGCACTAGTCCATGTGTTTGTAAACAGCAGTACTGCATAATTACTGTGTAACCATGGCAACCACAAGCAGTCTCATGGGGTTAAATGTGTGTTTATCTCCAGGAGCCAGGAGAATTATACTCATTGTTTCAAACCATAGCTGGCTTGATCAGTATCTCCACACATCACAGATAAACACACACACATGCAACAATCTTCAGTCACTTCAGGTGTCAGTTGTTACCAAGAGTTGCATCATTACTGGGCACTAATTCAAGTGAGCACTACATCAAGTCTTCCATGCAGTTTAAGGCAACAAACACACCTATGTCTAAAATCAAATTCAGAACCCTGTGCAACGGAATTTAAAATGAAAATAATTCCAAAAAAAATAAATAAAAAAAAATCAAATTCATCACAAACCTTTGCATCGGTGACATGTTTAAATGACATAATATTTATTTAATGATAAATAAACATCTGATCCATCAACTCAATCAATGAAATAATGTGCAATCGAAAGCAAGGCCGTGTCCGTGGCAGACACAAGAAGCATATGTGAAGTCTGGTTGTGAACAGGAAAGCTGCAGTGTGTTTGATCAGAGAGCACAGGAGACACACCATGTCAACAGTTTACACTCATCCATGTCAGCCGTACCCTGGGGGCGAAGGATTAAAGCCACAGCATCTCAGAGCACAGCAGACAACACCGTCAGTTCCAAGTCTGAAGGAGACGGAGGGAATGTGCGCCGCACTCAGAAATAATTCAAACATCAAGTGATTTAGATTGATGCCAGATCACTTCTGGTTTAAATGAAACATTAGACACATTCGGCTTAAATCGTGGTGTTTCAGCAAGCTCAGAAGAAACAAAATCTTTGTTGAGGCAAACGATATCCTCTTCCTACTCCATTGCCCCAGGGAAAACCTCCAGCATCAGACCCTGCTTTTGTTCCAAAATACCACAGTCAACAACAAGCCAAGAGCCCTTGAGAGTCCTGGAAAAACAGCAGGCTAACAACCACCACCTGAGCATTTAACTTGCATTAGCCATTGGGGGCAAAGTTAAATACATCCATTGTGTCTATCTCATCTCCATCATTAGCGCCAGGTAAATAAATGGAGGACCGACCTGGCTGACACGTCCATGAGAGCACATAAGAGGACGCAGTGAAACATCAAATGCATTCTGAGTTCAGGGCCAATGTCATTCGGATAAAACAAGAGTGATGACTGAGAGCGTATTTGCACAAGTGAATTCCCTTGTTAGTAAAAAGCAGGTAGAGAACGAAGAAAAGAAAAATACTCCAGCTGACAGTCCCTACGCACAACTGAGCTGACACCGCTACAACCCATGAATAGTCAGAGTACTTTATTGAAATTCAGCAGAAATACAAACATTAGTCATGACATGGAAGACACTTTTAACTTTGTAAATAAAATAATCACATTGCCCAAGTCAGGGTCATTTGATCCTATGCAATGCATTTAAGAGAAGGGGAAACAAGAACATATCTCTCTTTTTTTTCCGCCCACATGAACGCCAAATTGACTCTTTCTTCTACCAATAATGTGAAAGTCTTTTCTACAAGTAATGATCTCACATGATTGGTACTGTTATAGGTATTGATTAAATTAACAAATCAAATCTAATTCTAAATATTTGGTCTCGCCTCTCTCATGCTTAAACCAGCAGACCTCTAAAAACACAGTAGAACAAATTTAGATAAAGGTAAAAAAACTGGTGCTGAAACTTTCATACACCCATTCAGAGTACAAACTACTGAACAAATACAAGAACTGAGACTGAATTACAAACTGCTTTGGACTGACACACCGGGTCACCGGGTTTGATTTCCTATCTCATCTCTCAAAGATCTTTCTCTGTAAGGTATTATACCTCGGAATGCCATGACGGTTCTCCAGTGATGATCAGTGTTTAAGATGGGCGACATCATTTCTGACAGTGTGTGAACAGCTTGAGGTTAAAAACATAGAAAACCTATAGCAGAATGTACACGCCGTAAGGTTTGGCAGCAACCAATTGCCGTAATTGTTAATTTCTTCAGTTTTCTCTCCTCGCACACTGCTCTCACTGTGACATGACGTGCACTCCTCACACCTCTTCATTTACTTTAAGATGCTGGCAGAGTGTTAACAGACAAGTGTGGAATGAACTTGAGCTAATGGGAAAGATGGGAGACATAAAGTAACAAATGAGGAGAAACCAACACTTATTTCTTGAGCCCCATCAATAAACAATGTAAGTATCACAATGTTCCTGTGCACTCTGCCCCATCTGGAAATCAAAGAACTCCTCATTCGAATATTGGAAATGGATCCGAAGTTATTCTTTCATATAACGACAGAAATTACATCTTGTTCTTTTTCCTCTCTGACACTGTAAACCAGGGGAAAACCTGCAGGATAGGTGGCCCTTGAGGACCGGTTTGGACAAGCCTGCTGTAAACCATCTATGTTACGAGTGTGGCTATAATAAGGGAACATGTAGGCATTAATCACGTCAAGTGAAACTGACAATGCTTTAATGAATTAACTTGCACATTACCAGGGCTCCTCTGCTCTGAGCTGTCATCAGCTATCACAGCAAAGAAATCACACATCAAATCAAATCAAAGCACTTGTACCACATCGGATGTGCTTTCACACTCCTTCAACTGTCAAGCAGGTGCTCTGTGAAAACTGACACGGCGTCGTGGCATAAAGTATGCACATCATTCAACAAGTCTTACTCCTAGCCTTCATATGTGTAATGGGGGCAACGTGTGGAACTCAACAGTTGAACTAAGTGCAATATTTTCCACAATTTCAGTCAGTGTTATCTTTCACATGCTTGTCCATCATGATGTGGATTCATACATACTCACATACACTCACAGACTTGTTGACAGAACATGGAGCACAGCTCATTCGCTTCACTTGTTCTCGTTTTCTATGTTGCTCCTTTAATTGTAGAGCGAGCAAGAAAGAAGACACGTGATTTAATTTACCAATTTGATTTAAAAAGTCTGAAACACCTTTGACATTATTCTGTCTGAATTTGAGTTTGGTATTCATCACTACCAGAGTTGCACAGCCATATATCACTGTGTTCAGAACCACTACCCAGACACAGAGGCAGCTGCGGTCTACACGATCTCATCAGCTGTATTCAGTCAAATGTCAAATGACATCTGTCAGGCTCTTTCTGAATAGGCGTGCATGCGTATATGCATTTTTGCAAATGTGCTAACTGATCTTCTATTCACTGTCAAAGTACATGTCCCTTATACAAAACAAGGTCCGAGTACCTCTGAAATGAAGGAGATGCCGAATGCCGAGGCTTGATCATACAAGTGCATGGAATTCTTGTTCTGGGCAAGAGGGTGATGTGGTTCGATGTCCACAAAGTGTTCGCAGCCACACCAAGGGCCCCAGGAACACGAGACATGCCAAGATCACACAAAGATATCGCAGCAAGACAGCCAAGCCTTCGGACTTCAGCATCACGCTCAGAAATAATCAAACTGGGGAGTCACGTGAGACCACCGACAAGACGGCAGCACCCCGAAAAACTCCTGACAAACAATCATGCAATTTTACATAACATAATTGCCACAAACCACCCAAGACCACAACTTTAGTATCCCTTGTATAAAGAACATGGAATAAATGACCATTTTCTTTTTCTGAACCTGGGGGAGAATGGTAGCAAGAGGAAAAACGTAACATTCCAACCACCAACATCCGGAAAACCCCAGGGAAGCGAAATGGAACAAATCGTACTCGTCCAGATGAAAGCCCTGAGAACCATGCTACAGGCGATACAGAAGTAAGAAGTCAGACACACAGAGGAGATGAATGACATGAGAAAAGACTTCTGAACGATGGGACTACGGCTCGAGCAGGTGGAGCAGCGCGTCTCAAAGGAATCGGTCTGAAATCGAATCAGTCCGTGAGTCCGCCACTAGTCCAGAACCAAACAAGGCACCCAGAACCGTACTGATACAGTTCCTGCGTATGAACTGAGACACGGCGCCTCAGACGTTGAGGGAGAAAAAAGAACCAAGTGGGAGGATTGCAAGCTCTCTTTCTTGGGGATGTGAACCAGGAGGTGATGGAAGAGGCGATGGAACAAGAAAGGCACCTTTTCCTTTTAAAAAGCGCTTTGAAGATCTTAAGACAAGCCCGAGGCTGGTCTACCCTGCAAAGCTTAGCATCACCTGGGAGGGAGAGACCGACACCCACGAGGAGGTGGAGAAGTTCCTGGATGAGACCGAGTTGTATTAACTACTAAGGAATGTAGCGGCAATGTGTGTGATATGAGGTAAGGTGCATTTTTGTTTGTTAGAGATCTGGAGGTTGAAAACATAGTCAGTGAGTTTCACAGACCTAGAACGTTAGCCTAAGCAGGAGGGAGGGGGCTACATCTGTTGCTGATATGCAGGTGTATCTCACGACGGGAGGCAGACCACCGCAGTCACGGTACAACCAGGGGCTGTGTGATTTGTTGGGATGTGTGGCGTTTGTTTATAATTGTTACATTGAGAATGCAGGTTTGAGATGTGGGGGTAGGGTCACCACATGGCACCTCTTCATGGTAACATTTTGATCAAATGGGTAGTCACAGGCAGACACAGCATACCAACACAAGAGCAAAGATGTAAAATATGTTCATATCATATCATGGAACACAAATGGAAGTGGAAGGAATGAAAAATAATGCCATTCTTGAAATCCAAAAAGGCAGATATAGTGTTTACACAGGAGTCACATACAGAAGAGGAGGCAATAAAATAAAAAAGGTTGGGCGAGGAAAGTCTTTGATAGCTCCTATCGGAGATATGCAGATACTGTTATGCAACATATACTGTTATACAACATATATGCTGAAAAAGTTAAAAATAATGTGCACTCTCAAAAAAAAAAAAAAAATCATAAAGCTAGAGGTGCTTGGCCAAAGGAAACAATGCGAAGACACAAAAAAGCCAGCAACACTCATTGTCCTTCCTTAGAAGAATTTAATACCTCATCGGTAGGCACATCAGGCACACAAACCGGAAGTGAACCCTTAAGATAATGACTTCTCTAAGAGATAATTGGAGCCAGGAGTCCAACCTGGAGTCCAGCCAATGTGATGAGATGAGATGTGCTTGTTAGTTGCCCTTCCCCTTTATGAAAAATGGTTTTGGTTTGACGTTGCCCCCTTGTTTCCTTTGAAAACTTCTGAGGCACTGTTTGCATGTCTTGTTTGAGTTTACAATTACTCCGTCATGACCCACCTCGAATGCAAATTATGTCCGCACGCGACTCTTGTCGATCAGCCGAGGTGTTGTGCTTTGACCCGAGTTTGCTAAAGGCATTTTTTTCTAATAATGCAAGTTTTCTTATTCAGCGCTGACTACCCTGCACTTCTCACATACGTATACTGCCCCCGTCAGTTCCGCCAAGATCGCGACGGAAAAGTTTTATATTTGGTTCTAACAGTACCAGAAAAAAGCGAGTATCGAGTATTTTTTTTTCATATCGGCACTGAATTGGTACCAAAGTATCGGCTCTGGTGACAACACTAATGTGTCCACGGTGACACAGACTGCCCACAAATGGAGAAGGTTCAGCACTGTAGCTACTCTCCCTAGGCGATGACTGTGAGAACACAGCGCATAATAATCAGTGAGGTGAAGAAGAATCCTGGAGCGTCAGCTAAAGACTCAGAGAAATCTCTGGCACATGCTAACATTACTGTCGACAAGTAAAACAACCAAGGATGGAGTTCATGGAAGGACACCACAGAGGAAGCCACTGCTGTCCAAAAAAACATTTTTGTACTAGGGATTCAAACAATTAATCGATTATAGGAAATTACTTGATTAAAATTAATAAATTGCAATTCATTGCGTTTTGAACACGTAATTTCCCGCAAGTCCACGTGAGGGCGCACTTGACTCTAGACGTACTTGACACATATGCGAGAACACAGGCGAAGCAGGGTTCTGACAACAACAATAATACTGTACAAAAGAGAAGCGGTCACTGGCAAGATGAAGAGGGCAAAACAGAGTGCAGTATGGAGCCACTTTAATTTGGTTAATGACGACAAAGACTAAATGCATGTATTTCTAAGTACATAACTCCACAACTTCTTTGAATTACCACCTAAATACGTCACATTCAGTGCTACAAGTGGCGAGTGGTTCACAGCCTACAATGAAGTGTATGTGAAAGCAGAGGATATGTAACATGGTTACCACAGAGACGCTGCCGATAAATGCCCTTGACAGACAGGGATTTTGAGAGGGTACGATTGGAAGCAAGCTACGCGAGGAAGAAGGCTGAGTTGAAAACACAACTTACAACCGCAAATGTGGCCCTCAAAACAGACCTTTGGACTTCCTTACTTACAGTTGCATGCCACTAGACTGAAGTGGGTTGGCAGCAGACATATGATATGATAACATGATAATCCAGCTAAAAGTTGAACCAGGCTGTGGAAACCTGGGGACTCACTGGGCATGTCGTTACTTGTGTACATGACAACGCACAGAATATTGTCTCTGCAAACAGTCCCACACGAGTCAGTTGGCCCTCAGTTTCATGTCATGTGCACACTCTGGCCATTAATGACGGTTTCACTTCTTACATTAACCAAGTCGTAGCTGTCTCTTAAACTCATCCAGTCCTGTAACATCAGGTGGAATTCAGTCAGCGACATGCCTGACTGACTAATGGAGCAGCGGTGGGCCGTGTCTGTTGTACTATCAGACCGCACAGCAACCACACTCACACACGCCAGGACGCTGGAGCAAAGAGATGAATGCTGGCAGTTGATAGAGGATGTTGGACCAGTGCTGGAAACACTCAAGTGTGCAATGACCGTCATGTGAGAGTCAGGTGTCCTTATCAGACACATATCCAATCACCTTCAGCCTGAGCAACGTGCATCTCAAGACAGACGAGGGAGACACCGTCAAAGTGAGGGAATTCAAATCCGGGGTGCACACTTCACTGGGTGAAAGGATGAAGGTAAACTAGATCCCATAACTTTAATAGTAAGCATTGCACACAAAGAACATTGTGACAATTGTAGTTTTCAACTGCTTCTCCTATCTTATCTTGCAAGCAATCTATTTATGATTAATAGTGTTTCATTCATTAAATGATAAAACACCTAAAATATTAAAAACAAAAGACAAAATCCAATTTAAATCTAATTTATTCTCTTTTTCTTCACAAATTGCTTCCGATGACCTGACGTCAACACCACCAATGGTCACCACTGTGCTGGATCCTTGGCACCTGGGAGTTCTGACTCCCTGAGGAGGATTGCAGCTCATGCCAGCTGCTGGCAGATGCAGAACGTGGGAGCTCCACATCAGCAGATGCTGCTGAAGACAAGCAAGAGGTGGTCAGTGCAGGGTCAGTCCGGCGAGCTGTGCTTCAGAGACGCAGTGCTTATGCATTACTCATGGGTGAAAACTACACCACTGGGAACCCCGATGATGTAGAAAAAGAAGTGGACAGATTTCTGAAGGATCCACCACCACTCCTTGGGTCCAGTGCAGCAGCATGGAGTAAAGTCAATGAAGGAAGGTTTCCAAGGCTGGCAAAAAGTCCTGAGCTATACCAGGCACATCAGTTGAGTGTGCGTATTCTCAGCCGATGTTCTAACTGTTAACAGGCTGTGCACACGACTTACTCCTGAGCATGTTGATATGCTGATTTTCTTGAACAAAAATAGATCTCTCTATGTGATACTTTCACGAAGACAGGCACATCTACCATTCTCAGGGATGTTTTTAGTTGTTTTCAGGCAGCCTATATTTGAAGTTATTTACAGATTGGACAAACCCAGTAAGGGACTTTCTGGCGTTACCAGAGACATCACACAGAGTATTTGATCAGGATTTCTTCAGAAATCAGGATATTTCTAGGGGTTTGAAAACCCTATGGCATTTGGAATGTGAATGAAATGAGGAGGAACGGAAGAGAACAGTTGCAACTATAATATATATATATATATATATATATATATATATATATATATATATATATATATATATATTAGGGTGGACAGAGGGAAGTTTACTTCATATAAGCAAGTACATAGGTTCTACTTTATCCCCTCTAGACTCCATAGGATGGGTCTATTACCTGATAATCTCTTTTGCAAACATGGAACAAAGGCAGGGACTTTCCTACATGTGCTATGGGAATGTAGTCTGATACAACCATTCTGTACAAACAATAGAACACCTGGGCAGAAATACTATGTGTACTGGGGGACCGAACACAAATAATGGGAGTGTCAAAATAGGACTTTTCAGTTGTAAAGGTCAGGTGAGTGTGACAGAAATAGCATTATATGAGCAGGTGCTGGTGGGAGTTAATCATGACGGGGAGGAGAAGAAGAGGTCACTGTTCCTTTACTGAAAATTTGTAAGAACATCAGGACATGAATTTATGAGATGGTATAGCTGTGACTAAATTCACATTTATGTTAGGTTCCAACTGGAGTGTGGGAATTACTCTGCATTAGCATGTACAGTATATGTAGGTGCCAGACACCAGGGATCCACTGTAACGGCATCCAACTGAGCTGTCTTAAAGTGTAACATGAAATAAATAAATGAATTGTGTCAATAAGGGGGAAAAATCAACACTGAAATCCCCAAAACAGATGTACACAGTTAAACAGTGTCACAGACACACACTTGAGGCTTGAGGCAATGTGCGCCCTTGGGCTGCTCAAAAGTAGGTATGTTTAGCTCTGGATTGAGCTTTGAAAGTCTATTTATCATGCACGAACATGTTCATGTACATCAAGACCTGTCATCCTTTTCATCATCCTGAAATGTATATTACCTGGGTAACAAAACTGCACACCAAAATTTCAAAAACACACACCCTTTTAGATGTATACACACACAGTTGATTCTCAAACTGGATTTGCTGAAAAAAGGATTCAGTCATCTAATTAAAAATTCCCTGGAGTTTTTTTTTTTTCTTTTACTTGTGCTGTGTCTCAAATCACATACTTCCATACTTAAACAGAGTATTTTGAGTACGCAAGTGCGTTCACACTGAATGAGTTTGTGAAAATGTAGTTTTCTACGCGCACTCAAACGGCCAAAAAGTTCAGTGTGGATCGATGGACACTTTCCACGCTCAATGGCCATCATCTTAGTGATGTACAAATGACGTACCTTCCACACTGTAGGTCGGACAACAGCGAAACCACATGGATATCACCTACCGATGGACTCGCTGGTTGAATGCTAATGTTAGCTTGCTAGCTAGTAAACCACGGCCCATTTTCAGTCAGTGACGTTCGGTTTGGTGCTTGTGTGTGATCATCTTCACTGTGTATTGAAGTTTAAGATGTGAGGTCTGAGAATTGATGTGTTGGAAATATTCACAAAATGCAGCAGCTAGCGTATCGGCAGTAAGTTTCATTTTCACATAATTTCACATAATCAAAAAGTGTTGATTTGAGACACTACTACCCTGTCAAAATCTGCAAATGTCACAAGTAAATACATAGTGTGCATAGTGTACTACAAAGAAGTGTACAAACAGAAGTATTAGATTGGAGACACAGCACTTCAGTGAAGTGTTTTATGTCCAAAACACTTACTGGTTTTGTGTCCAGTACACTTGACTCCTGTCGTAGTCTTCTGACTGGACTCTCTAAGAGTCCACAACAGAACAAACATATCAGAGCACACTACTACCGAGGAGTGGCGGGCCGTGCCTTCAGTCGCTATAGAAACCATCTTATTATGCTGTATAAGGGGGTGTTGTGTCACATAGATAACTCATGTAGACAGAATAAATGACTTAAATTAAGAAATTAGGTTCACAAGTCTCATACAACACACAAAAAAGCATCAATGATAACCTCGTAAAACTGGAACATTTAGGAAAATCGCATCATTTTACACCTGATTATTTGTAAGACCTTCCTCAATTACTCTGCCGTAGAGATTATCTATGTGTTTTAGATCCATCAACAAGTCCTTTTCTATGACCCTGTCTGTCAGTGTTTTTTTCTTCACCTTCTGCAACCTGGTCTCAGCTGTAGAGCGACTCTCTTTCGGACTGTGCAGCAGTCGCAGCGGCCACAAGTCTCGTGCAACACAAACCGCAACATTACGACCCCTCCTTGGACGCAGAACAGAAAAATGTATACAACACCAAATGACATTTCACAGAAAACTACTCGCCGACGGGAGCTCTGATGACTGCAGACATTCCGAGTCTTTTCCGCTCCCAGACGCTGGAGTCTTTTCCAGACTGTAACATTCTTGCTAGCTTCGGAGTTGCCCGACCTTTCTGAACAATGTCCAGCTTTTCTTTAAAAGTCTGTCTTGAAAACAGCTTGTCGGGTGACAAAACAGCTATTGAATCAATTCAACTATATTTTTTGCGCGTTCATCTCCAACAGGTGCCGTTTGCTAGCTCTGGTTGACACGGTCTATGACTGTCCAATCAAAGAGTGTGAATATGATGACGTCAGCGTACGCCTACTCGAAGGCCGTGGGGTCCTAAACAGTTTGGTCGACACTTATTCTATGCTACAGGGCCTGCAGGACTGATTATGAAGGCCTCCAGGAGGATTTCTTTGACCAGCAAGAACTGATGGCTGAAATGTGACTGGATGAGTGCATTTGGTTGAAAATACACACTTGGAAGCAGAACAACCAGGGGTCAAGTCTGTTATTCATGTATTGTTTCGGCCTGCGGTGAAGACCTTGAAGGCCCTGACGGCCCACCACTGCTCCAAAGTCTTTACACGGACTCCCAGTCAGCTATAGAACAGAAGAAGAACAGAACTACAGGAGTTCTGCTACTGGTATACACTGTATACAAGAACGCCCAACGAGTACTGTAAGACAAAGAGGTAGCACGAAAGTCACTAGACGGTGTGAATAAACAAAAAAAAGAAGAGCAAGGCTTCATTTCCTGATTGATGCTCTTCAGTTTTGGTCAGCTTTCACCACCACACATGCCTCCTCCATCTTCTTTTCGATTCAGCCATTGATGAACGTTCATAAATGTTCATTTATGACTTTCTAAAGACATAACATTACTGAGGTATCAAATTTGATGCTGTTCTTCTCCACTTCTAGGATAATTCTTTCCTCGTCCATGACTCGAGTCCTGTCTGAGCTCCGACATAGCTGTGGCTCTCCTACTGATGACTGATGATCGTTACAGGTCTGAGGGTATCGTGTATCTTCCAGATTCTGACCGCTTTATTTAAATCCAGTCATTAAGGAACTTGCAAAGATCACATTACCTAAGTGTTTCATATCAAAATATTCAGAACAAACAGATCAGATTCCAAAATGTTTTTGGACTTTGAATCTGATTCAACCATGTCCAAACTTCACAGAAGTAATGGAATATAAGCTGAAAATAACAGATGTGTCAGCTGCAGCCAAGTGTACAAAACCACCCAAACTCCTCCTTTTGTCAAAGCCAGCCAGGGCCAGGTCCCAGGAGGCCAGCAGCAGGGATCCTGACAGCTCTCAGTAGATCTGAAGAAGCGGCGGAGATTCCCCTGGCACATTGTCAGCACCACCCTGAGGCCAAATATCTTTCTGGTCTCCTAGATCACCTGGAACATCATCCTCATGGAACTGACCATGCCATTTTTTATTCAAATTGTATAGTATGAGCCTGATGCAACAATATTTCATTCTGTATCCACTGTGCGTACCTGCATGTAGTGCTGGGCGGGATACCGGTTCATACCGAATACCGGTGTTTATTTTTCATATGATAT
>CAAKHB010007519.1:3487-19674 GCA_901007665.1 Aeoliscus strigatus | reverse complement strand
AGCAGGGATCCTGACAGCTCTCAGTAGATCTGAAGAAGCGGCGGAGATTCCCCTGGCACATTGTCAGCACCACCCTGAGGCCAAATATCTTTCTGGTCTCCTAGATCACCTGGAACATCATCCTCATGGAACTGACCATGCCATGGGAGGGGCGCTTGGGGGGGCTCATGAGAAAAAAAGGACAAAGTCTGAGTCTCCGGTCACCCCCACCATGGACTTTTTTCCCTGCTTGCCTCTGGAAAGGTTTCACAGTATCCAGTGCAGGACCATCAGGTTCCACAACAGCTATTTCCCCACAGCCATCAGGCTGCTGAATACATAGTGCTGTACAATGCTGTTGCTGTATATTTCATAACTACCAAATTTTACTCCTGTTGCATTTTCTGCTTTTTTTTATCCCTGATGCACAATTCAAAATCGCTGCTGTTTTTTTTTTTTTTAATTCAAATTGTATAGTATGAGCCTGATGCAACAATATTTCATTCTGTATCCACTGTGCGTACCTGCATGTAGTGCTGGGCGGGATACCGGTTCATACCGAATACCGGTGTTTATTTTTCATATGATATGAATTTTTCATGTACCGCAATACCGGTGTATAAGGTACACAACATTGGGAACTCAGCACAGCAGAACGTAGCGCCGCGGACATTGTTTGACAGGGGACTGCTTTTGTAGCTACACTCACTTACAAGTATGTAAGTGTCGAGTGCTCAACGGCACGTTGAGCGGTGAACATGAATAAATACAGTGAAAATTCCGAAACTGAAGTTCCAGAATGAGTTGAACACAGAAGAACATGTACCGAACAGAGGAGCCGTGTCTGTTGTTAGGAAGTTCTTCAGCTTTAAAAGAAATGACGTTGACGTCGCCACAAATGTTGCAGAGCAGTTGCGGCCGCAAACATGACTTGGAATATCGAGAATGCATGAAACTAAGATCTGCGTCCTCACATCTGCCGGTAACGTTAGAACTGAAAGAGAAAAGTCGAGTCTGTTGTCACTTAGAGACACGTTTGCTACGACAAGAAATGTAAAAAGTAAACGGTGGATTGAGATGACCAACGCTATCACTATCCACTGAGACAAAGACATGGTACGGATGAGGAGAGTTGACAGGGAGATGATTCAAACACTGGATCCCAGATATGTGATACCGAGTTGAAAATACTTCAGACAAATAGATTGGAAGAGTCCATCTTTTTGTTTACATGACTCAACTCCAGACTACAGTTGATTAATTCATGTTCAGTGGTTGTTTACATAGTGTTGCTGAATTTTACTAAATGTTTTTCCAAGTTGTTTTCAAAATAAAAGGGTTCTGTATTTTGACTGTAACTGTCATACATTGTGATTTATTCACTTCATCAGAATCATGAGTGACACCACTACCATTTTGTGAGGTCATGTAAACCTAACACTAGTGTGGACATCAGTGTTTCTACAATATTTACTCCTCATGGCAGTGAAATATGACATTGTAAGACAATTTATTGCAGCAATTCGTCTCTAAAACATGAAAAATGCGGTTAACACACAGTCATGCATGAAAAAAAAATACCGTGATACACCGTGAAACCGATATAACTTTGAAAAATACTGTGATATAAATTTTTGGTCATATCGCCCAGCACTACCTTCATGACAATAAATGTGTCAAAGTCTAAGCCAAGTCATCAAATGCACAGGGCTACAAGGCAAGGTGTATGCCCCCTGAAGTTGACTGCAGAGGATCTGTGGGATGCACACTCCACAAATTCACTCTGCATCACAGGAAGTGACAGGGAACAGTGAACATTTGACGATTTGACGATCACATTCGTGCTGTATGAGTGCACAAGTCAGAGATGCTGAGGCCAAGTGAGGGACACACTGTTCTACGACACATATGTAAATGAAACAACAGTCATGACTGACTGAGGGCCCATGTCAGAGAAAATGACTAAAATGAGTCTTCAGAGTATTCAAGCTTCCTTGAATAGGAAAAAAAAAACATCCTGGCATTTATTCTCCTCTCATATGAAGCAGATAACATCTGATTGTTCCATTGTCTGAGAACGGCATGACTTCCTGTGTAGAAGTCAATGTTTAGCTGCTTGACTTTCAAACAGGCAAACCCCCCAGCACACAGACAGGTCTGAGAACTAATGAAATGATCCAGTAAATCTAAACTGTGTCAGTCTGCCGCCAACTGTGCTTTGGAGGCCGACGTACCGACAGTGAATTAAGTGCGCTGCAGCTGCATTGCTCACTGACTGAGTGCATCAGGGGTTCTGATGAAAACCATTAACAAGATTAAACAAATTCAGAGGTAGTGACCTTTACTAGACCAGCTAGAGCTTGTTCCTTTCACAGACTACTAGCAACAATCATCAAACATGTCACAGTGGCAGGACTATACATAACTGCTCTGACATTGTCAGGGAGGATTTACTGTGGAAAGACAGGTTTTCAATTTTCAATATGTGGCTTTGGATCACTTGAGTGCTGAGAGCTGATGAGGTTACTCCTCTGGACACAGTGTGCAGCCCCCACAGATCGCCTGGTGATGGATTCCGTAAGAAATTCAGCAGCATTTGGTAGTAGATTACATATCTAACACTGGTCCTGAATGGTGATGGCTAAATACTGAGGTAAATGGCTGAATCTAACTTCACAGGTTGTGTGTGACACTTCCACAGCTGCGCCTGTGACTAGAGCTTAGGACACCCCACCTGGCAATGGGGTCCTGCTGTGATTGCCATGTATTGTCACACTGAAACTGTATTACTGCAAACGTCTTTGGGATAATACCTACAGAAACGTGCCTCCCTACATAAGACCTGCATCCTGTTCTGGATCATTTTTAGGGCTGAGAATGTTCCTATACGACTACCTGGTCATTCTCGACTATTCGTCCACGAGTTAAAAATGTTAAGTCTTTTTTTGACAATGCACGGCAGTTGTTTGAGCACCAGGTTTACAAATAACACTTTCAAAACCTGAATTAAGTGATGCAGTCTCCAGAGCTGCATGATGTAATGTGGAACATAGTGGAACATGTGGAACACACTGATGTCTGTGAATGTATTGGAACAGGAAGGAGGATCTGAACATTGTGTTGCATTTCCATACAAAAGATAACAAGAACTATCATTTTATAATGACCTTCTGAACTACTTATTTTTATATGCACCCCTGCTGCAAGTGTGTCACACCAATCAGAGAGTACAGTTTGAATATTTAGGGATTTTCAGGAGTTATAACTTAGGACTTATAACACCACAACAACAAACCATACGTTGCTTCTTCACCAGAATTATTGTGCACGCCCCGCTCCTTAACACCAAACAAACTCAGATTATGTATGTCGGGGGGGACATGACAATGAATGTTTTGTTCATTTATTAAACAGAACAACGCCACCTCTCAATACGATGCCATACAACAGTGATCAAACAGTAAAACTACTGAGGATGGGGCCACATCCTGCATCTGTCCTTTCCCATTCAAGGCATAACAGCACTAAACATATAATTCTGGATTTATTTTGACACAGCTCCCAATAAAGTTTTCTGGATCAATTTTTTACTAAAAACCCAACTGTCCACTACTAAGCCCATCTAGGCAGTGGCTATGAATTTTCTACCTGACCGTTAAGTACTGGCCAGACGACTATCCATAAATAATATGATTACAGAAGGACTTTGCATGCATCACTTGCAAACATGCCCCAGGCCGTCCGTCATCCCTTGTTCCGTCCTGCGATCAATAATTGAAGGCTGGATTTAGAAAGGATAAATAAAACCATGAAAACGGACACAGCTGATAAGTCAGAGGCCTTTTCTGGAGCCTTACAAGTGTGTGGAATTTGCTATTTCATTTGCAGCAAATGTACAAAGACAAGATCATAAACACATTTTTGGAGTGCATAAAAATCCTTCACACCAGACCAAAGTGCAACACAGAGGAAACCACCTGACCTGACTGTGTAATGATCTGCTGGGTGAACACAACTGTTTATTATACTGAATCACAGAGGACAGAACGTCACAGAATTTCACCAGTCAGACACTTTCTTCTTCTAATTCACATGACCCCAAAGGAAGGAGGCACATACACTGGAGATCAAAATTAGAGAACAATCTACAATTTACTAAATTTCAAGGTCACTGCATAATCATATTTGAAATTATCCAAGCAGGATTAAAAGAGCAATATTTTAAGTATATTTCAAGAGTTACATATATCCTGAAAGCACAGCATAAAAAAACTTAAATGACATATTAGAAAAAGAACACTGAAATGAGTTTGAGTTTGTGATGTTGTAAAGATGCAATATTCTTGAAATCACAGATTTGGAACGACCGACCTGTCTTGCTATGGCTGACAGGGTCATCCCTTTGGCCTTCAGCTGGACAACGTGCTGCCTCACGTTAGAACGGCTCACCATCTTGCAGAGTCAGAGAAACTGGAAGTTTGTCTGCCAGTTAAATAGGGGTTGTCAGGTCAGCAAGGAAATTAGCACCAGGTGCCAGATTAACACCAATAACTAGGAGGTATCCTGAAGTGTTCTCTAATTTTGATCAGTGTTCTTTTTCTAATATGTCATTTAAGTTTTTTACACTGTGCTTTCAGGATATATGTAACTCTTGAAATATACTTAAAATATTGCTCTTTTAATCCTGCTTGGATAATTTCAAATATGATTATGCAGTGACCTTGAAATTTAGTAAATTGTAGATTGTTCTCTAATTCTGATCTCCAGTGTATGTTTAGAAGAACTGTGAACGGAATCCATAGCTGTGTAAATAAACCAAAATGGATGTCCAGGTTATTCCAGAACATATACCACCATATAACTAATGACACATTTAGCAGTTGGTAACACCTCAGTAGTTTCATTAGCTTTCCCTCCCACACAGAGGATCCCTCTTTCTGTGGCTCTACTCTCCCTGAGCTGTCTGCCTTTTTCCCCATTCAGGGGTTTTTCGGCAGTTTTTCCTCACCCTTATTGAGGGTTTGAGGACAGAAGATGTCCACTGAGACAACTTGGATTTGTGATTTGTCTTCACAAATGGAATTGAATGAAAGCAAGAATTAAACATCTGACCACAGCAGGTGACATGGTTAGTTGGCGCTGTTGCCCAGAAGGTCCCAGGTTGGCTTCCTGGCCTCGGTTGTTTCTATGTGGGGTTTGTATGCTCTGCGTGGGTTCTCTCTGGGTTCTCCGGCTTCCTCCCACCTCCAATAGCATGCTGAGGTTAACTGGTCACTCAAATTGTCCATAGGTGTGACTGGTTGTCTGTCATTCATGTGGCCCTGATGAGATGGTGACTTGTAACTGGAATACGCAGAAGAAGATGAATGAATCTGATCACTGGCCTTTATTTTGGACATGGCAGCATTATGGCTGATTTTAAAAGAAGAAAGGGAATTGTCTCTGTTCAAATCAGTGTTGAACTGGACTTGGCTGGAATTATTCTCATCAAGCAGCAAAGCGACAGCTAAGTGGTGATTAGCTTTAGCATTAAATTGGAAGGAAAATGGTATGTCGTTGCAAACCTTTGTTTTTATGTTTATATGCTTGATCACACACACACACATACAATGCATTGGATTGTCTTGTTATCTAGTTTCCGTGGGTTCCGTGTGAGTTGATGTGGGTGTTTGTTTTATCTTACCAAGACATGCATATGTATCTATAAATTTGTTACCATTGATTGTTGATTATCTGCATTTCCACTCCAATCTCAGTTAACAGTGTTCGACACAGTGTTCCAACAAAGTAAAACAGTTCAAAAATTGACAACCACAACTCCAGTAACGCGATATAAAACCTGAGGCAACAAGGGCTTCAGCTCCAGGTGGTATTTAACTTTGCTTCGTGGACCAGGTGGCGCTAACGTCCCAAAACAGACGCTAACACCACATAAACAGAAGATGAATTGGACGGCAGCAAAGATCAAGCACAGGTGTCACAGGACAACTCGCACTCCCAACATAGCAGAGGCGGTGATAATTACAAAACCAGCAGCAGAGAAGAGGAGATTGAAAACAACTAATTCCTTCAAATGTTGGATCATTTCCAGCTGAAACTTCAGTTCAATACAGAGGAGAATTACCGTAACAGAACACTACAACGTCTTAAAGCATTGTGGTTAGTGTGTTTATGCCTCACACGTAAAAAAAAAAAAAAAAAAAAGGGAAATACCAAGTCTTTGAATTTACAAACATAAACTTCATTGATGCAACACAATTCATTGACATTACTTTTTGGGATCATGATTTCATCAAGTACATTAAATCAAATCGATCAAATATAGTATATGATGAATCAAATATCAAAGTACATTTGTGAATTTCTCCAGTGAGATCAAATAAAGTATGTACCCAGTAAAGTTAGTGTGTTTATGGAGAGTACTGAACAGAGTTTCTCATGCGTTGAATGAAAAGGATTGAGTTGAGAACTCAAACGTAACGTCATCTAATTTAGCCTCCACAGTAAATGAAAGGACATGAAAACAACACTACAAGTTGACCAATCCACATTTTGGATGTAGTTCTGTCCTTCCATGTACTGTACATATGAGCCAACTGCTGTGCCTTGCTTACTTCTCTCAGTACACTTCATAGTACACTATGCACACTACGCACTTACTTGCAAAGTGCACACATTTCGACAGGGTAGTACGGTCTCAAATCCAGTGGTGATGTCACACACTTAATGGAAATGACGTACAAATTGATATTGTTCTACTCCTTTTTTAAAGGTGAATTCCAACCGGCCTCGTTGACAGCACAAATCCCAATAAAGCGAGCAGTGGAGTTGTTTTATTTTCATTAGGGTGGTTATGTCAAGGATGTTTTACTCACACCATTTCACTACCTCACTCAAATGGCGTCCGTTACTTTTTGGCCGTTTGAGTGTGCAAATTGAGTGTGCGTAGTACACAACATTTACACTAAGTGACTGGAGACACAGCACAACTCACATCCTGTTTTACCTCCGACGTACCTGTGGCTCCCCTACACACATTGGTGACATTCTGGTGTTGTATTTAGAAAATTAGCTTTTCGTATTTCAAAAACCTACCAGATTCGCTGTGTTGAATTGTGTGTAACTTCTGGTCTGAGTGATCTGTTCTGTGGAAACTGAAGCACCGAAATAGAAAAAATCTTTAGCAGGGCTGCCACCGGTCGCTCCAGAGACGCTGCTGAAATGGTGTGAATGGCTGCGACCCCCAGCGCAGCCGTTACTCACCTCAGACGGTTCCAGTGTAAATTCACCTTCATACTGAGGACTTGCAGAAGGTCATGGAGCACAGATTTGCAGCTGCTTTGCTGAAATTGCAGCATTTGGACCACATGCTCAGCACAGGTATAGAAGTGGTTTTAGGGGAACTCCATCATTTCATTGTGAGTGACATTCTTCATCAGGGAAACCTTCCTGTTGATGAATCTATCATTAGAGAAACTGTCGCTGCAATTTGCTCTAATACTCCTGTGCAAAGGTCCATACAGAAAGGCAGCCCTCTAAGTACCGCACATCGCGTCGACATGATGAGAACTTGAGTTTAGAGCCAACTGAATCCATTCTTGATGATAAAACAGTTTCCAATGTGTCCCGATACTGAAGTCCTGTTAAGTAGAAGGGATATCGCTGATGAAGCTGTTGAGGCCCACCAAAGACAGGAGGGCACATATTCTGAGTGTCATATCAGTACAAATCATCAAGAGGTGGTTCCCTTGTTAAGGGAAATGCTGGAGATCATCCTAAATTTGTATGTGAATAATTCTGAAACCTACACATACTGTAAGCTTTGTGCAGATTATTGGGTCTCATTCCTTGTCATCATCGACCTACCTTTCAGTGTTACCGTTTTGATCAACAACATGTGAAAACTCAGGTAGAGCAGGGTGTCCCGTTGTTCAGTGAGTCACTTAAAGGTACAGTGCTCAGTAGTGGCTGTAGTGGCAACCTGGGAGCACATAGCGCTACAGGATTTTCAGTGGAGTATAATAACAGACTTACAAAGGGAAGAAAAGTGATATTCAGCTATATTCTGTTGCATCTGGTGCATTCAGTCTGAGAGCTTGATTAAGCCCATGTCAAACAATCCCAAGATACAGGCACAGCTGTTTTTGGTGTGAAAAAGGAATGCATCTTCACAAAATAACTCTCATTTCCATGTCATCTTTCACTCCTGCATCCTAACAATGACATTTTCACACAAGTAAAATGAATTAGAAAGACTTTGGTTGAGACTTTCAAAATATCTTTCATTTGACTTATTTTTCCAGCCCAGTCAGAAAACGGATGGCCTTTTGTTTGTTCACCCCCCCAAATCCTTCACATGTATTACACTGTTTGGATGTTGGATAATCTTGATGACAGGTATGCGCTATTTGAATTGATAGATTCATTTATGAAAGAGAGTGGGCTGGGACATGTTGGTTAATACCGGTATCAAAATACGTAATTTTGAATTCTGCCTGTCTCAGCTGGATCTGCACTCAGCCTGATAAGGCTGTTCCAGAGAAGAGGGTGGCAGTGGAACAGCTCAACGTAGTCATTGCTCAAATGGCTGATGTAAGTGATAAAGATGTACCTAGAAATGTTAAGAATTTTGACAGGATTTTCTTTTAACTAATAATGTTTTCAGAATTGTGGGAAAGTTATGGAAATGTTTTGGTTGCCACATGCTTTGTCAAGATGAGCATACAATTTGCATGGAAAGCCAGGGAGGCCATCATTTTGTACCTCTTCTTACACTATTTGTGTATCCTTTTCTCCCCTTTTTAACCTTCTCTAAATGTACTTGTTTAGGAACCCAGGTGTTCTACTCTGAGAAATATACCCATGTGTCAATTCACACCAGCAGTTAACGTTAAATAAAGCACAGGGGCTGAATTAGACACTAACCAAGGAAATGTCTTCCTGTGTGATGTTGTAGATGCTGCGTGTCAGTGTACCATTAAAGGGGTCTGCATCTACATTGGAAGATCCACAAAACCTTGTTCAGGAATAGGTGGTATGTGCATGAATCAGTGTCTCTTGTTCTCTTGATCACTTGTAATAGTGTTTCTTGATTGCTGCTTAAGCAAATTGAACTACTTTGAGAGATGATTAGACCGGTTAGTTGTGAGTACGTATTATTTTCAATATTTATGCAATAAATCATAGATCATTTGAAATAGTCAAATTATTTGAAAAATTGTAGAATTTTTAAAAAATCATCAAAAGTTTTGCGAAATGAATTTTGTTGTCTGGTGTATTCAGACAACATCTTGTGTTTACCTTAAGACCCCTCAAAGTAAACAAAAGAAACGTGCGTTACAGAATATTGACCACACTCAGTGAATAGCTCCCTAAACTTGAGAACTAACTTGCGACCTGCCCTATGTAATCTACACATAAATATACAACAAATCCAATGACCCATTGTTGAGTTGAACAGTAAGGGGATCTACCCGCCGTCCGCCTGTTGACAGCTGGGATCAGCTCCAGCACGCCCCGTAACCGGAATGAGCGGAAGAAGATGAATGAAAGAAAAAATGAGTAACGGTATCTTCAGTGTAGGGTTATTAGACCTAGAGAAGACATTGGTAAAGTTAGTCGACTTGGACACGTGCCGTGATGCCCCCCCGAACCGCACGGACAATTTAACATGGTGACACGTTTTACACTGGCTGCTGTGTCCTGAAAGAAAGTTCTGTATTCCTTCATTTAAATTACATGCAGTACAACAAAGAAACAAACTAACATTTCCTAGTGGATCCAACTTAACGCTGGACAGCTGCTTGTTAACAGGAACTTGGAGAACAATTAACAACAAGTCTATGTTGGGAGCAGAAGGTCCTAAAAGATGGAGAGAGCTTTGAGTGTCTGAGCAGAACTGCTGTCAATTATGTCAGGAATATCTGTCGAGTTTGGCATCTAAACTATCGTTGGGGAGGTTAAGGATACATCTTAATTCGTAGCTGTACAAACAACCTTTGCACTTAAGTGTCTAACGGTTACTGGACATGTCACTAAGTTTGCAGTCATTGGTTTATAGGCCAATCACAACTGACTTCATTTTTCTGTTAAATGTTCATAAATATAAATAAATAAGTATAAAAAATATAGTTGAGGGGGGAAAAGGACTGAAAATGTACTTATTTGTACTTGTTAGTATTAATTTGGTCACTCTTAGCCCATTTATACACTTCATCTTAACCTTACAATATCCCAATAATAATTAACAGAATGAATTGTTCACCGTTCACTGTACCGGTCCGTCGTGGTGAAGATGATCTACCGGTCCAGCTACGTTCCTACCCTCACCTATGGTCATGAACTCTGGATCATGACCGAAAAAGCAAGATTTCGGATACAAGCGGCCGAACAGAGTGTCCTTCGTAGGGTGGCGGGGGCGCTCCCTTAAAGATAGGGTGAGGAGCTCTGTCACCTGGGAGGAGGGATAACAATAAACTCAGTGTTTTCTTTCTTTCAGAGACACATCTTGCTGCATGCATGTGAATCAACAGAAATGGACCTGACCTGGATGCCTTCCATACAGAAAGGCATTGGAGAGCTTTTTTTCAAAACAAAGACCAAATGCTCTGCTCTGACAGAAACTGTCAACTTTTTAAATAGCTTCTTTTTTTTTTTTTAGTTTTTTCCATTGGGTTGTTTGTGTTAACAAACCAACAGTCTGTAGCAGTCTAAAGTTGAAAATACATTTGCATTGGAATGCAGCGTAATGATAGATACCTGTCTACCTTATGTCTGTTTTAAAGTGCACAATAAAATGTGACACTGAATTGAAAACGACACATTGTAATTTCAGCATTTATTATCTATTCATCAGTAATAGTTGAAATGAGAGGAAATGTGAATTATTTTTAAGTCAAGTTACAGTGTGCGTCTGATGTGCAATAAACACATAGTTCATAAACCTTAGTTTGACTAGACGATTACATGAATACACTCATCAAACACCACGGCGCCACCCTGCACCGCCCTGCCCACCACCACAAGTAACGCCTCAACCTAGGGGAAACACTGCAGCGGTGCCGTCTCCCTGAGGGCGGGAGGGTGAACAGTCCGTGGTTGAGAGGGTGGAGTCTTTCATGATTTTGGTGACAGGTAGCGTCTGTGGGCAACGTCCTTGATGGAAGTGAGGGGAGTACCAATGACCTTCTGGGTGGCCTCCACCACGCTGTGGTCTGAGGCAGTGCAGCTCTCATACCAGATAGAGGTGCAGTGAGTCAATACCAGGATGCTCTCCCAGTGGACGGTGGTGAGGATGGAAGGGGGGAGATGTGCTCTCCTTAACCGTCTCAGGAAGTGCAGCTACTGGTGTCAGCAATGACATCCTTAGTCTTGTCGACATTCAAACAGTGTGATTCTTTTGTCTTTTCTCTTGGAATGCTCTTTTTGTGGTAACTTACCATTAAAATTAAGTAAATTCAAAAGGACTGGTGGGGTGCAGACCACGGACCTACACCTGTGATGAAACGTACATGAACACACACACCTTATTCTCTCAATTGTATATTTAATATGGTGCTTCTATTAAAAAAAAATATATCTGACTACTCGATTAATCAATGAAATAATCTAGAATACTGGACTGGTAAAATAATGCATAGCTGCAGCTCCAGTCAAATCACTCCTGAACAGTGTTATCGTCAGTCTCCTGTATAAGAAAACATTCTACTTTGTAACTGGACTTGTGCTACAAACAAAAAAAGTGTGGCTGAATGCATTTATTTTGCACTTATTTTGTCCCAGACAGAAAGCACTCATTCAGGAGGACTTTCCACCTGCCTTGGGGACAGATAATCTCTTGAATCCTTGAGTCATTAGTGGTTACCTGGGGAAGGTCCTCTGCTGTGGTGAACACTTGGGCTGTGGTAATTCTTTTGATCGCAGCCAGCTGATAAGCAGACTACAGGAATTCATCTACACGACAGTATTCATCACGTGTTGGGGAGGGTGGGGGGCCGAGGCACGTCAGCGTTGGCCACATAACTGTGCAAATTCCTTTCTCTGTCTGGTAACAGGTCATTGTTGAGGAGGTGTAAAACAGTGTTTGTGAAAAATGGAAATGTCAAAGGAAAAGGCCATGGTATTCAAATCCCTAGTTAATTAGGGTTCCACTACCAGGAGGGTTTGAATGTGTGTTCAAGGAGAGAAATTTGCATTTCCCAAAGGGGACCGTGTCAACAGGATCGATAGGGTCGTCTTTCACCTCATGTCCCCCGCTCAAAAAACAAACTCAGCACGTTTTCCGTCCAAAAATTCTCTCATCATCACACATTCTCTTCACTTCTCTCAACAGTAACCATTCCAAGGGAGGTTCCCCGCTACAATGCCTGATGCCACTTCTAATGCCTTGTTGCCTTCTTTGGCGTGTGGTGAACTAACGATTACATTGACATCTGTTGTTGTCAAGCAGCTTTTGTTAGACCTGAACCCACAGCAGAGGGGGAAAAGAAAAAACAATAGGTTACATGGCTTTGAAGGGGAAAAACTATTGGATTTCAACTAAACTCTGTTCATTAATCACTTGTGCCACAGAATGATCTTTAACAAGTTAATATTTCATGATTAAGTCTTATGAAGTAGAGGAACAGTACAGTTCTCAAGTGTGAAAGACCAGTATGATTGAATATTATCACAAAACTATGCTCTGACATGTAAAAGCAACCTTCTCCTTCATGAGGTCTTGATTAAAACATGTTGAAATACACATCACCGCCCATTTCTACCCATTAACAAGCAGTAAATATAACTCTGGTTGGTTTCAAAGAAAAACAGCAGATGTAAAACAGTCAGGAAACACAAATCAATAGTTCATAATTCAACCATCAAACTGTGATAATCTCATTTACATGATAAGACAAGAGAGTAAATGTGTTTCTTTTTCCTCAACATAGCAATAAAATTTATTTAACAGGTTCAAATCCTGTTCATCACACACAACTTGACTCTTCTTCAACAAGCCTGTTTTGCATTCCACACAGGACCTGCAGCTGGATAGAACAGCCACAGCCTAATCCAGTATCTTTAGTACTTGTCGCCATAATTCATGACAGGGGAAACGAGACTCACGGATGAGATAGGCTGCATTCAAATTTGTTTTTCCTCGCCACTGAAAAAGACAATCCTGAATGTAGCCTACACATAACAATGAGCACAAAGCAGACATGCTCTGCTGATCAGAACAACACAATGCAAGAAAGGGGAGGCTGAAGGTTCCATTGTCTCTCTCTCCACAGGGCAGCGTTGACGGACAGCTCAGCTGTAAGTAAAGCTGACACACTGTAGCATCAGAAGAGGACTGCCACACGGCCACTGAAGGACACAGGACATTTATTGATATGGCCGAGTCCTTGAATGCAGCAGAAACCTTCACGTCCTTAAGTGTCAATGTCTGACTGTCAGGACATCCATCACCCAGGAAATAAGTCCACTAACTTCCATTTCTTTTTTCCTTCTGTTACATCATGAGTCATGACGTACTGGTTAGAATCAATGCTAATTTCCACTCAATATTAAGAAGGGACGATGACGCTGAATTGTGATACACACAACATAGAGGAAGTCTGAATTCTGAGTTCAGTTTCTGGGGCAAACGATACAAAACTGTAGGATGTTTTAAATTGTACAAATACATCACAAGGCTGAGGGACAGTACACATATCAGCATTCTGACGTTTAGGGTGACTGTGGCTCAGGAGATGAAGTGGGTCGTCGAGTAATCACAAGGTTACAAGTTCAGATCCCAGCTCCTCCAGAGTCCATATCCAAGTGTCCTTGAAAAAGGCTTTGTTCCAGATGCTCACCATATGATTGTGTGTGAATGTGTGTGGGTACGTAACGATAAAATGTAACGATATGCAGCAATGCAGACCTCCGCAAACTGCAAAAACAACAACAACTGTGATTGGACTGTTTGTGTCACATGACTTTCCCAGCTCTCAAAGATGAACTTGGATACAATGCTGAGTCGACACAAATGCTCACAACGGTGGATTAATGCACAGCTTAGACCCAGGCCGGGACATGAGTCGGTGGATAAATCAAGCTGGCACCACCACAGAAACTTGAAACTTTGGATGCATGTTTAAGAATAGTACTTTATTATTATGAATGGTCCTAGTTCATTGAACAATACGAGGATCTTTCAGCCTGAAGTTGCTGACTTTTCCAGCTTCTAGCACATTAAAACAAAGGTGTTACAAATCTCCTGGAGTGCCAGAATTGTTTATGTCCCTTTCAAATTATTGTGGTGTAAGCTAAAAGCATAATAATCTGTTAAATGGACAACAGAGTTCTACTACTTGAAAGCTTCTCTGCAAACAGATTAACACCACAGCACTCACAACGACACTGTTTGAGTCCGAGGCAGCTGGTGGACAGACTCCTGGTCCATCCATGATCGCATGTGTTACTGATGCTGTTTAAAACCGCATTTCTGTGCAGTGCTCCGCATATAGTACCGATTATCCAGAGAAGAATGGACATCAGGGATGTCCAGACACTTGGCATCCTGCTGACACAGGGGTATATCCAGACACCATTAATAACATCAGTTTTTCAACCATTACTTTTATGGTTTGATGTATTATTTGTTTCCAAGTCAAGCTAAACTTCAATAGTCACTGTGTAATAGATATGAAACATGTTTTGGATCACTACCACATACAGTATATTCTCATGCAAACATAAGAACATACTATAGATATCTATATGTACACGTATTTTATTTAGCATGTACCCTTTAATAAACAACCACAAACCTATTAGGGCTGACGACTGATAGCTGCTGTCAGCATTAAGACGGACTTACACTTGAACTGACACACAGCTGAGGTGAGTGTCCCACGCCGCTGGGAGCAATTCCCCTTTGTGTCTGCATGGCCATGAAATGAACAAAAATTGATTGATTTCCATTGTAGAAAGAATGGCACGTGTGTGCTCAGCTGTTTAGAATACATTTTGGTTTAACAATTGATTCCAAGATTTCTTTAACTTCAATTGTTTATTTGTTCTATGCTTTAATTTCAGAGTACACCGAGACATTAAATGCCACCATCCTCCACTCCGGCCTCAGCGGCACCGACTGTCTGTTGTAGCATCTCCAACTGATGGGGCTCTGGAGCGTCATCCTGGCTGACAGGATACAGGACAGAAACCCTCCTCCTCCAATGAGGTACAAGACCCAAAGGTGTCTACACTACTACCTGAGTGGTCCCTCTTCATAGCTGGTCAGGGTCTGAATCAGAGGTAGAATGTGTGTGGTGTGTTTTTTTCATCTTCACCCTGTCCCCGTCCTCATCCATTTACCTCCCCACCACCCACAGACCCCCCTCCCTCCCTCACACTCCATCAGCCCCCCATGTCAAGACGGGGGGGTTGGTGCCCCTTGAATGGTCCAGGTGGCCGATAACCGATATTCATATTCATCTGAAGGGAAAGTGAAAATATCTGCATGAAATTTGTGTTTATAATATGAACGCCAACAAGAGTTGACTATTATATTTGTCATTCATTCCGGTTACGGGTCGCGGCTGTGCTGGAGCCGGACCCAGCTGTCAACGGGCAGACGGCGGGGTACACCCTGGACGAGTCGCCAGCTCATCGCAGGGCCACATCAAGTGACCAATTAACCTCAGCATGATTTTGGAGGTGGGAGGAAGACAAAGTACCTGGAGAGAACCCACGCAGACACGGAGAGAGTGGAAACTGCACACAGAAAGATCCCAGATCAGGAAGCGAACCGGGGACCTTCTTGCTATTCTATTTGTATGTTTATTAAATAGCTTTATATTAAATAGCTCTATATAATTTGAGGCTCTGTGTATAACCAGTCAGATGGTGCTGTGGGGCTGGAGTAGTGACTGCAGCGGCACAGCTGCATCTGAGTCAAAAGCACCCAGTTTTAAACTGATCTCTTGCCGTCGGACTGAAAAAAAAACGACCAATGTCGATATGAGTCAAAATGGAGAATATCAGCGCTGATCCCTGCTATGGACACAGAACAGCCTAATGATTGTGCACACAGTTCACACAGCTAAGTTCTCTCTCTCTCTCTCTCTCACACACACACACACACACACACACACACACACACACACACACACACACACACACACACACACACACACACACACACACACACACAGACAGACACACACACACACACACACACA